>BPLR01005242.1:0-265345 GCA_021605095.1 Caerostris extrusa | reverse complement strand
TTTCTCCCACTATTTTACAAGCTGCTTGAATGTATCTTTTTGAAGATTCTCCGGTGTCATTACTTCTAACATCAGGGAACACAATAATAATAATTTTAGTGTTTTGAAATCCATCGCACCTCCGAAATAACTGAAGTTGTCAAGACGACATGCTCTCTTGTTGATGCGTCTACTGAACGATGCAAGGAACAACACAAAAAACAAAAGAAAATCGGGTAAGAATTGCTCTGGGATTGGTAAAATCTTCTGAATTAAAATCTATTCCAATTTTTTTAATAAAATAGGGATATTTTGCCAAACTACAGGCATTGAAGGAAACTTAGGTAATAAAAAAGATGGAGAAGAAAACCCTTTTCAACATAAAAAAATACAAAAATAAACAGGAATGTATATCAATTACACAATCAGGAATTATATTCAGTTTTTGCCTAGTATTAGAGCCCCAAATAGATATCATTTACCACAAATATACATCATTATTAAAACATAAACTATATGCCTGCCAACCACTAATAAAGTCAAAGCTTTCCCAGTATATTAAATAGATTATTTCCAGAGTTCAATGCTATGATTTTTATATTTAATCAAACATTTTCTAAAGACATTTTCAAGACAATTCTAAAGACATTTGCCAAAGCCATGTACTTTGCAGAAAGTTCACAACACAGACTTATGAATGGTGTATCTATAGAAAGATTTTTGTATGTAAGTGCGGTATTCAACATAATTTAAAAATTAGAGCCGTGTGCTGTAATTTTCTTTTAACCGGAACATTTTAACATTGTGCCCTAATGAACGACATGTTCATTTTCCCAAATGATACATCTACAGAAACAATGAAAAGAACAACACAAAAGACAAAAGAAAAAAATCGATAAGAATTGGCATGGGATTGGTAAGTCTTCTGAATTAAAGATATTCCAGTCGAAAAAATCTGGATATTTTGCATAGTTCTGGGTATCGAAGCGAGTTTAGATAATAAAAAATGGAGAAGAAAACCATTTCAAAAATACAATAAATGCAAATAAACAGAAATGTATATCAATTACAAAATCAGAAATAATATTTAGCTTTTTTTGTCTTTTACTAGAGCTAAAGATTCGGAAGGACATCATAAAAGCATACAAATATGCCCAAATAAAAGTCAAATTATCACACCTAAATATATATCATTAATAAAATCTAAAACTGTATGGTTAATCTGCAAAGGATTCGATTTAAAATCAAAGCTTTGACGACATATTAAGTTTTTGAAATATTTCTAGAGTTCACTCCATGATTCAATATTTAATAAATTAAATTCAACGCAATTCAAGATTTAAACAAACATTAATACCGTCACAAATTCTAAAAAATTTGCCAATACCGATCCAATTTCGAAATTTTTTTCACTTGAGCTTGACTTTGTATTAGAAGTTTGACAATTTTAGGGAAACCTGATTGCAAATTTTGTTGGTCGTACATAAGCCGACACATACACACCAACTTTGAGAAACATATATATAAAAATAAAGATTTTTTTGTATTTATAAATTATTATTTTTGTTTTGTGTTTTTTGCATCTCTAATCTAAATTACGTAGGATTTAAATATAAAATAATTAAATAATTTTTTCTTTAGGCGAATAAAATAAATGTTTTGTATTTCAAAAATTTAAAATGTTATTTTATTAAGAAAAATCAAGAATTTGCAAGAATAATTATATTACGAATACATTTAAAACCTTTAATTAAAAGACTAAGTCTACTATCAATAATTTAAACCAAGCAGAGCTTCTTATATGAAAAGGTGTTTTTCTTAACATACGAAAACGGACATTTTAAACTGAACATGTCTCAACCATATTATATAACCAACATTGCCGTCCATAGAATCGTCCATAATTTTTTATAAATAGATGAGACGATTAATCTAACAATAAAATTGCAATTATTTTTAAACCGAATTTTAAATTAGAAATATTTCATAAGATGAGAATAGTGGTCCTGATGTATACACAGAAGAAAACTTATTGCATTTTCTGCAAGGCTTCTATTTCCAGAAGTAACTATGCATATCTATATAGTATATGCATATACATAGTAATATACATATGCATGGTGATATACTTCAAATATGCATATTTATATCACATGGAAGAAGTAATCACCTGGAGGAATCTGGGGAATTATTTTCACCGATTGAAGTATTTTTAAGCAGAAACAGAATTATTAAAAAATTGTTCGCCTTTGAACTTTATAATCATTAATACATAGTAATATACTTATACATATATACATATACAAGATAAATATACTTCAAGTATACATAGCATATACATATTTATAAGTATACATGTATCATATTTTGAGTTATTTTCGCCGATAAGTATTTTTAAGTAGAAGTAGAATTACTAAAAAATGCTCGCACTCGAAGACTATATAATCCTTAATTTTCTTCTCCTGTTTTACAAGCTGCTTGAATGTATCTTTGAAGATTCTCCGGTGTCATCATTTCTAAAACCAGGGAACACAATTGTAACTTCAGTGTTTTTTAAATCCATCACACCTCCGAAATAACTGAAGTAGCCAAGACGACGACATGCTCACTTGCCGATGCTTCTACTGAGCGATGCAAAGAATAACACGAAAAACAGAAGAACAAATCGGATAAGAATTGCCCTGGGATTGGTATGTCTTCTAAATTAAAAGCTCTTCCAATTTAAAAACATCTGGATAATGTGCTAAGCTTTAGGCATCGAAGTGAGCTAATACATTAACAAAATGGAGAATAAAATCATTTTCAAAATAAAATAAATGCAAAAAATAAATAGAAATGCATATTAATTACACAATCTCAAATTTTGTTTCATTTTGCCTTTGTGTTATGGCCCCAAATGTATATCATTATTAAAAATATAAAACTATATGGTTATCCTTCCAACCACTAATAATAGAATCAAAGTTTTCCCAGTATATTAAATACATTATTTCCAGATTTCAATGCAGAATTCTATATTTAATCAAACATTAATCCTGCCGTAAATTCTAAAGATGTTGGTGTATCTATAGAGGGATTTTGTTGTATGTGCTTGCGGTATTCTGATGTTATTTAAAAGTTATAACAGTATGCTGTAAATTTTTTTCTTAACTTCTTACAGTTTAACCTTGTGCCTAACGACGACATGCTCACTTGTTGATGTATCTACAGAACAATACAAAGAACAACATGTAAAACAGAAGAAAAATCGGATAAAAATTGCCCTGCGATTGGTAAGCCTTCTCAATTAAAAGCTATTCCAATTAAAAAAAATCTGGATATTTTGCAAAGCTCTGGGTATCGAAGCGAGCACATATAACAAAAGATGAAGAAGAAAAACCATATTCAAAATAAAGAAATACAGACAATAAACAGAAATGTATATCAATTATCCAGTCTAAAATTGTATACAGCTTCTGCATTGCGCTGGGGCTAGAGATCACTTCCGTCGAAGAACGTTATAAAAACATACAAATATGCCCAAAGAAAAGTCAAAATGTCACACTCAAAACACTGATAACGATTTAGAACTGTTGGTTTGACAAATTATAAAGAAATTATTATTATGAATCCGTATTTATTAATAAAAAGTATAAATAAAATATAAATACTGACATAAAATATAATATAAATAGAATATTTGAAAGAAATAAAATATTTAAAAATATTACAATTGTTGGAATTCAAAAATTGAATTTTTTGAAACGACAAACTTTATAATTTAATTGATTCATGAAAAATTAATTATCTTAGATATTCTATATCCTAACACCATTAGGGCAGCTAATCAACGGGTCGCTAACCAAATAACTTAAAAGAAGAAATGGTTAAAAGAACGCTACTGCGGGGTCAGTAAAATAGGAGCGTCTTTCTTCTAGGAAATTAGCTAACCCCAAGTATTCCCAATCCTCAATAAATAATATAAGATAACGCGTTTATAAAATGTTTGTTAAGAATTTAAAAAGAGTGTCTATGCGGGATCATTGAGGTAAGGAGTCTCTTGTTACAGCTTTAAATAGATTGAATGTAGTTTAGTTCGAATCTGTGAATTTGATAACTCCTATTGCACTATAACTGCTATCCATCAGTAACTCCTACTGCAGTAAAATTCCTACGGATACTCATAACTTATATCGGAGAAGGTAGATTGGTACAAGAAGGAGGACGTTCAGCAAGTGCGCAGGAGGGTTCTTAGATCGACTGGAGACATTGTTGAAACAACTGCTTTTAATATCCAGGAGACTCGATTGAGATGCGTATACAACATCTCGCCTGGTGGGAATTTTCGGGTTTTCTGCCGTTGGCCAGCAAATGCAAGGCAATTAACCCTAAAAGTACTCTCTCGGAATGTACTGCCCTTCCCTCATCACCTATCAGTAGGCTATTCATGATATAACTGAGGTCCACTAAAGCTCCACCCTTACCTATTTAACTGTTGAAGGGCCTACATACGAGCTTGAGGTCTGGAGAAAAAAAAGATGTAGAGTCTTCTGGCAATATGAAACTGCCATTCGATTTTATAAAGTTGGTGTCGCCCGTCGCAGAGCAACTAGGTGCAATCCATCCGGCAGTTTCCCAAAATTATCACAATTGTTTGTGAGGAATCGATGCTTATAATTAAAATGCCCACGAATAACGAAACAACTCTTGCAGTCTCTTGGACCGCGCTTCAGGTTGTTTATTGTCGTTTATTCTGTTAAGTTCTCAACACTATCTAGCGATTCTTTCTCACCCAGCCAACGATTTAATCATTTCTGTTTCATTTCTTTTTCCAAACTTTCTACCCCGTGTATGTAACTTCCTTATTGTGCTCTTTCAGTTACTCCTTCATTTTATTTTAATTCTCTCCCATGTATTTTTAATTACTTTTCATCACTTATTATTAAAATAATAATAAAAAAAAAATTATAAACAAAACACCTCACTCTATTAAACTTTTTTTTTTTAGTATTTGGGCAAGATTCCTTTTAGTCTTTACCGCTTTCTTTCCCCAGCAATGCTCTTTCATCTTTCCAATGGACAATCCAAGATAGAAGTAAACGGCTGTTGCGCAGCCACGGAGCTTCACCAAAACTCAAATCATCAATAACGAAACAAAACTTTCCATGTTACATTTTAATCATTTAGATTCTTATTATTGGAGCATGCACCAAACGTGGCACAGTGAATGATTACAAATGGCGTTTCTGTCATATCTGAGTGAGCCATCACGATAACGAGAAGAAAAGTTTTTGTAAAAGCTTTTTAAGAGTTAATGCTTATTCTTCTTATTATTATTTTATGCGAACCCAAGTATGTAACTATGATCGGGCTGTCCTTTTTCACCATTTCTTAGATTTTCCCTTTTCTATGTTTATTTTTAAATTCCTTTTCTACATTACAATGGAAAATAAAATGGCCAAAAGTCCAGAAAGTGATATTTGGTGTGAATTAATGAATAGGAAAAATAATTTTTATTTATGGCACATTCATGAGGAAGTCCTTTTTGCATTTTTGCATTGTTTGTGAAAGAAGTTTTTCACATAATGGAAAACATGATCTCAATTCACACTAAGAAATACAATCAGAATTACGTAGAAGAGAAAACGAATTTTTTTTTTAGGTCTGAGTTGTGAAAAGGAAATGTGACTAAGAATAAAATCAAAAAAAAATCACAAGAGGAAAAACACATTTCTTAAAAACTGTTGAGAAGTCTTAGAAAAAATAGAAATGCCATATGAAATTGTTTTAACATTGACGAAAAAATAAACTTTTTTTCTGATGAAAACGAAATTTCTTCCCTGGGTCCAAATATTCGCATGCCATCTAATTCATTTGAAAGCTAGCTAAATTGCTGTATCAAGACGTTATCAAGTGAATGAGACATATCGAGAAATTCTACAAAAAATAAGACTTTTCCCCATTATTGTAACTTCTCTGATCTTTACAGTGTACTGAATGCCATCAATGTAGATTAATTATAAGCAAAAAAACTGATTGTAGCAAAACTCATTCAAATTAAGAATTATCTGCTGGTAAAAATCAGGTAACATTAAAATAGACCAGCAAACTCTTCTGTAACTTCAATGGGTAAAAGCTCAAAAGTAACTTCAAAATGGTAGCAAACTCTTCAGTATGTTGTGTTACAAAAGCCAATGGCATTGTATTAAAAACATTTAGAAAAGTTAATTATGTCCCATATATAATGTAGTCATATTTCTTAGCTTTGCTTAAAAATTAAAATCGTCCAGGCCAGAATATCTTGCTTTATATACCAGGAGACAATGTGAACAGAATTTGCAAATCAAGTTTAGAATTGTTTTCGCCATTTAAAAGATTTTGAAATGTTGGCTTTGCCGAATGAGTCTCCCTGGCAGCTGAGCTGGTACTATCAAGTTCTAAGAAGATTTCACAGGAGATCATTTGATATGACTAGGCATCTCTAGAGGGGGGATTTCATTAAACTGGCGTAAATTAACTGAGTGATTAGTAAAAAAGCATCTATGGCAAATGAATTGAAATGTGGTGGTCCCACAGATTCTCGATTGGGTTTAAATTAGGTGAGTTTGCAGGCCAGGGGAGTACGAGTAAACTCATCCTGGTGCTCTTCGATTCAACATACACTGAAGCTGATATTGACACGTCGCATTGTTTTGCATGGTAGATGCCATCATTCTGAAATGAAAAATAATTGCATGTAACTAGGGTGGACAGGGATAGATTTAAAAGACAGATGCTTTTTGATCCATTGTGCCTTTTTCCACAAAATCTTTCTGCTGTAATTCAGTGAATGCCAGGAAAACATTCCCAAACCATAATGCTTCCTCCTCCATTGGATCCTTTGGCAATTGTTTACAGATGTGAATCGCCAGACGTTTCACGTCGTATAACTGATTCAAAATAAGTCCATCTGTCCGATGGAGCATAAAACGTGATTCATCGGAAAAATTTCACCTGTCACCACTCTGTGGATGTCCAGTTTCGTTACTGGCGTGCAAATTCCAATTTCGTCGCCGATGAACGCAGTCAGCATAGGTGCATTAACCAGGCGTCTGCTGCGAAATCCATGCGCAGCAACGTTCGCTGAACCGTTGTTGAAGATTGTCCCTTGATTCATCTGGGTGGTCAGTTCCACGTCTATTCGCCCGAACGCATCTCCGTAGATTGTAGATGGGGGGCTTCATTAAACTGCCTCTGTCATCTATAGCCCGTGGTGCACCACATGTGCCACGCCGCTGATTTTGGATAGTGTCATTTTGCTATGCATGGTATACTTTTTACCACGGCGGTACAACGAATAGTTCACAAAAATAGCCGTTTCGAAATGCTTCCACCCTCGGCCCGAAAGCCAATAATCATGCCCTTTTGAACGTCGGATAAATCACTACGTTTCTGCATTATGCCAACGATTGAAATTTTCCGATGCCCTTTATCCTTTTTTATACACTCCACTGCAATGTGCTGCCACCTGCCTTTTGTGATTGGTTATTTCACGCGGCATCGAAAGTAGGTGGTGATCACATTAATGGCAGACTGGACTGTGTATTATATTAAATTTCCACTTATTGTCCATCAAGATTCTTTTGTTAAGGGGACGAGAAATCCTGTTGAATATTCCATAATTTTTTTTCCTATGAGTCAATAATGTATTCCAGAATAGATAACTTTTTCATCATCATCATCAGTGGCGCTACAGCCCCATGGTAAGCAAAGGCCATCTATCTACTGGCAGATTTCGAGACAGGAGACATCTCTTTTTACATGGTAGGTTCGTCAGAAGTGGATTCCGAACAACTACAATCATCCTTGGCGTCGCCGGGACTCGAACCCGAAACCTGTGGTTGGTCACTCGACCATCAGGTCCCAAGATGCCATTGTATTTAACAAAATCATAGCATTAATTTAAATACATATGATTTTTTAATGAAGTACAGTGAAAGAATGTATTTTTGAAAAACTATTCATTTTTATTACAAGGCAGCTATTTCAATCTATGTTCCAAGGAGATAAAAATACCACAATTGCAAAGAAAATATTCATAAAAGTCAGATTAATTTAGAGGCCAATTTATTAGTGGAATTTTTAAATCATAAACTAAAGCAAATTTTTATATAACTGTAATTTTATTAATTTACAGTAAACACTTCTGAATATTTTATTAAATATAAATCAAGTTAGCTAAAAAATATTGTTAATGCCCAAATTCGATTTGTAGCATTTCCTCTTTACACGTCGTAAACTTTATTTTTTTTTAAAAAGATATAACTATTTTCCCCTCATAAAACTAAAACTCATTGCTGGAAATGAATTCAATTTAATATTGTGCGAATAAAGCATCGTAAATTATTGTATAAAAACTGTTAGTTTAATAACTTCTTTTTAGAGATGGTCTAACAAAGTTTGTTCAATACATTTTAAGGCACTTTCATTACTAAAGTGTGCACAAAATGATCGTAGAGCGACAAACCAAACTAAATCTTACACACACGCGAATGTCAGCATTAAGTTATGAATCGTGTGATGTTATCATTCCGACCATTTAATATAATTTATAATCATAAAAGATTAAATACGGAGATTAATTTTTTTTTAATTAATTTTAAATTTAAATATATTTAAGGCACTTTCATTATGGGTGATTATAACATAAACAAAGAAATACAAATAAATAAAACCAGCAGGCCACTGATATTTATCGAAAGTGAAACGTCGAAGCGCCACGTCAGGTGCAAAAATAAAAATAAAAAATACTTTTTTCCAACTAACAGAGAGTGCAAAACCATTCTCCATGCTTTCAATTGATAAATATTGTTACCCTGACAGTAGCGACATCTAAAAACTAAAAATTACATACACTAAGTTTCCAAAAATAAAAGTGGTTTATAAAATTTATAAAATAAAGTAAATTTTCAGCTAATTTGATGGAATTGATACATTTAATCTTTATTTATTCCATTACTAGCAGTTGTTACCCTCAGTTTACTCGGACAAAGCCAGATAGTTCTATGTGAATTACAAAAATTTACTTTTATATACAGAAATTATAAAAACTAAACTAAAACCTCATATTCTCAAATGTGAAGTCATTTTCTCCTACAACCTACGGCTACCTGTTGGCTAGTGTTCTGGTTGTTGGTAGATATTTTTCTATAACCTTCTATAAATAAACCCAGCAGACCCACTGACACCTAACAAAAATGCACTGTCAAATTGCCACGAAATCAAAAGTAATAAAAATCATGTGCTTTTTATCCAACTTGCAGAGAATGGAAAAACACTCCCCGTTATTCCAATTAAACGAAATAGCATGAAACGTTACCCTGACAGTAGCTGACATCTAACAACTAAAAATTACATATACTCAGTTTTCAAAAATAAAAGTGGTAAATAAATTTATAAAATAATGTAAATTTTCAGCTAATTTGTTGGAATCGATACATTTTAATCTTTATTTATTCGATTTCTAGCGGGAATTATCCTCAAACTTTAGAACTAATACCTCACATTCTGAAATATGAGATTTTAGTTCTAAAATTTGATTGCTTATTGCTAAGCATTTGCTTTCCATGTGAATAATTGCTGGATTAAATATATCGTCATTAGCGGTTTATTGCACCTGATGCAACACATCTTCGCTCAAACTTTCTTTGAATTTCTCCTACAATCACTTGCCGTCTGATGGCCAATTGGCTAGCGCTCTGGCTGTTGGAACCATAGACTTTCAGATTCGTACCATGGTGGTAGCACGAGTGTTTGTTATGTTAGTGGTTTTGAATGCACTTTAAATTGTAGGTACCGGTATAATTAGCCCAAAGTATGCACAAAAATGACAGCAACAGACGAAACTATAATCTACTTGGTGGGATGGACTACACATTGTTGATATTGTTGCAAATAGATCTCTAATTTGCCCTGCAGTGGCTATCAATGCAGTTTCTGGGAATACCAACTCCCAATGGTTATCATTTTCCAGTAATCCTAAACACTGATATGATTGCCTGTACTTTTCACCAACAGCCCGATGGCCAATTGGCTGGCGCTCTGGTCATTGGTATCACAGGCTTCAGGTTCTAATCCTGGCGTTGGCATGGATGTTTGTGAAGGGTTCGAAACCGTGTTTAACTGTAGGTCCCGGTCTAATTAGCCTAAAGTGGGCACAAAATGACTGTAGAGCGACAAACCAAACTAAATTTTACACACTAGCTGCACATGTTAGCATTAAGCCATGAATCGTGTGATGTTATCATTTCAATCATTTAATGTAATTTATAATCTTAAAAGATTAATTTTAAGGAGATTAATTTTAATTTTCAATACATTTTAAGGAATTTTTATTGTGGGCGATTATAATGCAAATAAATAAGACCAGAAGGGCCATTGATACCTAACGAAAGTGAAATGTCTAATAGGCCAGAAGAGCAAAAGTAAAAAAAAACTTTTTTTCTTCAATTAATAGAGAATGCAAAACCACTCTCCATGATTTCAATTGATAAATATGGTTACCCTGACAGTAGCTGACATCTAAAAACTAAAAATTACATACACTTACTTTACAAAAATAAAAGTGGTAAATAAATTTATAAAATAATGTAAATTATCAGCTAATTTGTTGGAATTGATGAATTTAATCTTTATTTATTCGATTACTAGAAGGAATTACCCTCAAACTTTAGAACTAATACCTCATATTCTGAAATATGAGTTTTTAGTTCTAAAAGTTTGATTGCTCATTGCTAAGCATTTGTCTTCCAGACGAATAATTTGCTGGATGTTCATATGTTGGAATATGTTCATTAGCGGCTTGTTGCACCTGATGCAATAGTACATCTTCGCTCAAACTTTCTTTGAATTTTTCCTACAATATACTGCCGTCTGATGGCCGATTGGCTAGCGCTCTGCTCTTTGGTATCAGAGGCTTCAGGTTCTAATTTTGGCGTTGGCATGGATGTTTGTGAGGCGCTCGGAATCCCCGTTTAACTGTAAAGACTCGTTCCCGAGACGTTTCACGCGGCAGGGAAGAAAATTTTTTCGACCCGTTCACACCGAAGCGTCAGAAAGCTTTACGCTTAGTGATGTTCCAGCACTTCTAGATAAATTCAAGTCACATGACGCAGCCATTTGAGAGTTGAAAGTGGGTCAACTCGAAGCGGTGGATTTCAACCTGTTTCAGAAAGCGGGGAAGCTAATGATTGGTCAACTTCAACGCCTCATGCCTCGGTGCATTAAGTCCCCGTTTAATTAGCCTCGACCCCAGAGCGACACAGAAAACTATACGTTTCACTTTTTCTTTTAAATCTGTGAAACATGTTATTACACAAATTTCACTTAGCAGCATTAGGAGATTAAGCACTCAGCACATTTTCTGTCACTTTTGAAGATTCCTTCATAACTTTCGACTGGAGTTCCTTGATTTCGTCGTTGAAAGATTCGTCTTGTTGCATAATATGATGATAAATACACATATAACAACATTCTTCTAAATGGATCACTTGACGAAGTTGGAAATATGCAGTTGATGTCATATTCAGAGGTGACTCACTGTTTATTCTCGCTGCATTTTCTTTTGTAAAATAATCTTTACTAAATGGGCTCCCATATAAAGTCGACTGCTGGTTATCGACCATGTACTGGGAAACATCTATATTCGTCTAGCCGCTTCATTACTATTTATATATTTGCCCATTTAAAACTAAAGTATTTCATGATTCGGGATGTTGTTTTCCGTTTTCTCTGGTTATTGTGAATAGAGTCGTATCACGACTTTGTTAACATATTTGCGCATATGTTTAATGGATTTCACTGCCTTACAGTACTTCACATTTATATATCCTCCTATCGATGAAACCACCATTTTCCGGAGATCATCTTCTGTACTTAGGATATCCATCTCCTCGTGTATGTGTCACATATTAAGAATAGTCTAGTATATTCCTTTGTGCACTTGTCCTTTAAAGAATTCACATGAATTCAGTAAAGGCAGGTGTACAAAGTGGGGCAAGTGTTTTACTGAATTCATATTTAATTATCCGCATTGATCATGATTCATGTTTTTCACTATTATATTGTATAAATCTGAATTCAGAAATTCAGCTCGAATTACCTGTTCCATTTGATTTGGACGAATTGTATTACGTGATCAAATTAAATTGTGTGAATAAGGTAATCCTCGTTTCGATCGCCAATCGATTGTGTACATCCAGCATCTAGCGGTTCCAAAAATGTGATACTTTTCGGCGGCATGCATGAATCTCATTTGTTTCTATTGAAATACTCGAGCTATTGTATCATGATGGTCCATGGGACCTTGTTCATATATCATATTTTCTTTTTCTCCGACCATGACAAAATGAATGTTATGAATAAAATAGGGCGACCCTGTTTTCTCATATAAGTCATAGCATTTTTGTGTGTAGTCGTTCCTGTGTTGTAGACTTCCCATGCAAGTTGATGATAAAATAACTTAAATGGGAAGTTTCACCATAAGATTGACTGACTTTGTTTTTAAATAAAATCACCAGTTTTAAATATGTTTTTATAGTCATTCATGATTCCGTCACAAAAATTTGAATGTACTTGGCTTTTACACGCAATTTCTTTTCTGTCTGTTGTATGAATACCATTTTTTCTTGTTGCATCTGTTTTTGCAGTACATATCACCAAATCTGTTGAAATAAATGATAATATGATAGTATTCCTCGTTATCTCAGTTCATATACGTTATGTTTAAGTCGCCAAAATCACTTTAATCTGGGTTTGTTTCTGCACCTAGCTTTTGGGTTCACTTTTTTTCGAATTGAAATGGAAATAAAATCTTATAAAAATGAAAGGACATTGAAGTGCAAATGATGTATTTCTGCGATACGTTGTAATCCTGTGGATTCCGTTGGACAATTATATCATAACTTGTGTGCTCACTCTCCACTATTTCAATGGCAATTTTATTGACTTGAGGTGCATTGAATCGACTTCTTTTCTCCAACTGGTTTACATGTCTTTCACGAACTTTATTCATTGATACCAATCTATTTGGATCTGTTTTGGGTCAAATCACAAAATAGGGTTCTCTGTGATTACCAACAGTGATAAGCCAAGTTTCTCGTACTATTTGAGATCTCACTCGTCTTTACAATCGCATTCAGTTTTCCGTTACTTCTATTCATTATCTACTTTGAAGCTAAATGTGTTTTTGACTTCTAAATCTCAATGGCACCTGTTCTTCGTTTTCCTTCTTTTGATTCACCAATTGATTATCCTCCTAAAATACTTTTGGTTTTTAAATTAACTTAACATCCACTAAAATTGCCTTTTATATGATGGCTTGTTCGTCGCCAGTAAAAAAATACTTAAAAAAATGGCTAAGATTCGTTTCGTCAAATGTTAAAATATTTTACATATTCTGACATTTCCATATGCATTTTTTTTTGCAATTAATTCAAAAAAATATATATAAAGAATCGATTTCATTTCATTTCATTTTCAAAATAAGTATATTAAAATGTTTTGAAATCAAAAATATATAAATATTTAATTTTGTTAAAAAAGTTTTAGTCTCCAAACGAGTAAACTGTAACACTAAAACTTTAATATTTTATTCAGGTGAAGGCACTTCAATGATGCTCAAATGAATTTTTCCGCTCAGGCTCGTACCACAGAACTGGTAAAACACTTTTTTGCCATCTGTTTCGTTTAATTTATGATTAAAAACACAATATACTGCTCTTGTGCGCCAACAAATTTAACAATGCGCCAAAAGTTTAAATATTGTCATGGAAATCACACTAAATGTAAATCTTCCACCGAAATCCACTTACACTTTGTTTTTAAAAAAGTCATTTTGGATTTTAAATAAAGTGTTTTATATCCTTTATGATTTGTCAGCAAAAATTTTACGTGGCATGGACTTAAAAGTCGTTGGAAGTCTTCTGCAGGAATATTGAGCCATTTTTTTAGTTGTTGTTGTTTATTGCAGTCTTGACCAAATCGTAAAATAGGGTGCCACTGGAATTTGGGCACGCAGCGGCAACTGATGATGTCGCCAAAATGCTTGTAATCCGGGTTTCTTTGTAATGTTTGCCAGATCATTCGTTGCAGTTGCAACCCGTTACTTCAAACCAATCGCGAAAGTTGTGAACCCGGTGACATGGCGCATTTTATCCATAAAAATCCCATCTTTGTTTGGGTACATGAAGTCCATGAATGGCTGCACCTGACCAAATTGTAATATTTCCAGTCAATGTTCGGTCCAGTACACCAAAGTTTTGTCCATGCCATGAAAAAAACAGCCCACACCATTAAGGAGCCAAACCAGCTTGAACAGTGCCTTGCTGACAGTTTTCCATGGCTTCTCTGGATCTGCTCCACTGAGTGTCTGACCCTCATGCTCTTACCAACTGAAATCGTGACTTTCATCTATTCAGGCCACGTTTTTTCATTATCTACCGGGACCAACCGTGTTTTCTCATCTGCCCACGAGAGTCGCTGCAAGCGATGTCCTTCTGTCAGTAAAGGCACTTACAAGATATCCTCCTCTTCTGCTGGAATCTTGAAATGTCAAATTTCTCACAGTTCTAAAGACAAGTCCCTTGTACGTCCCACATTCATTTCTGCAGAATATTTGACGCAAAAATTTGGCTATGCTTGAGTCAAATGTTAAAATATCTTTGCAGACGTCGCCGGTCTCGGTCGTTAAGTGCAGGCGGTCGACCACTTTTGCAATCCATGGTGGGATTTAATGCAAAATTTCACAGACTATTTCATTTTCTTGAAAATAGTGGATCTGGGAATGTTGGAATTCAACGATTATAAATGGCATTTAATTTTGTTGAATCTAGCTCCAAACTAAACATTCCGCTTCAAACTTTAATATTTTATTGCATGGTCATCATCACATGCACTCAAAACCTCTTCACAGGAATAACTTGAACAGAAATGAAAGCTCTCTGTTTTGAATTTAGCATTTAAACCTACAATTTATACCTCTTCTGCGCGATGCAAATTTAAGCTGAAAAAATTTGCATATTGCTAAATCCCTAAATGACTTTTGTCACTTCAGTGTATATCCGAATCCAACCTCTGCAGTTCCAAACAGAAACCTTCTACATGGATGGTTTGGTTTGTCGCTCCAAGGTCATCTTGTGTACACGAGAGCTTAACAGAGCGGTACCTGCCACCACCAAAATTCGAACCTGAAGCCTGTAATGCGAAAGGCCAGAACGCTAGCCAACTGGCCACCAGGTCGCTCTACATGAATGAGAAACGGATTGCTACCATACATTATAACTCCAATGGATCTGAAGGGGTGGGCTGCTCAATGTACAAGCCAAAAGACTAAAACTATAGTAAAGTTGGCGTTCTTACCGAATTTAGCAACGTTTGTGATTTTTTTTTTTTCGCCGAATTGCTGGAAAAGCACAAGATTTGTAATAGTTTGTCCCGTGCCTTGTGATAGAAATCTAAGGGGAAAACCGAGATCATTCTACTAGTCCTACAGAGAGCTATAAAGTCCAAAGTGATTGCTTACAAATATGTTTCAGCAAACCAGCTCTCATATGGTAAATATGACACGTTTATTCATTATTATATCATCAATTGATCTATGATTTTTTTGTAGTTTGTCATTTAATTATTAGAATTTTAGTAAAATTGTGTTCATTTGAAAGTAAATTGTATTTGCATTCTTTAAGAGTTCATGTATGAATGAAACAAACAGCAATTTTCAATACAATATTGTTAGGTTTAACAATTTGTAAATTACAAATTCTACAAATACGAAAAAAAAAAAAAAAAAAATAGAAACAAGCTCCATCTACCAACAAATTCGTTGATTAAAAATCTTAAATATTTCGGATTCCAATAGACACAAATTAAACTTTGAGCATCATTAATCTGTTATTCTAATATAGCTGGCAATACAGAGACAGTTAATCTTTTGCCATAAGCAAGGGCTGCACCGCTGTTATTCATACAGTACTACCGAAAGGGCACGTGTAGCTCGAAGATAGACAACGGACACGAGTAACACTACCCCCGCAACGCTCGTATTAGACTAGGACATACTGTTCAAAGCGGATTTCGAACCGCTACAAACATCCATGGCACCCCGGACTCGAACTCGAAACCTGTGGTACCGAGCTCCAGAGCGCTAATCACTCGGTCGTCAGGCCCACTGATTAATGTATTTGACGACTTTTTCTCACAAACTAATTCATCGGATCATGTGAAAAACATACTTTTAAAAGTTAACAAACCTCAATTGATTCAGGTGGGGATTTTTTCCGCCAATTTTTAAAATAAAACATCAAATATATTGCTGTTATTCGAACAAATCATCTTGAAGTATTTAATAACTGGTTTGACAAATGAAAAATCGCCTTAAAGGTTGATAAAACTGAGACAGACCTCTTTTCTGTAGGTAATAAAAATAAAAATATATAATATTAAAATTTACGATACTTACCATAATTTCTTGGAAAAATAGTTCAAAATATTTAGGTATTTACTTAGATCAACACCTCACATGGAAAAAGCATTTCAAATATACTAAAAGTAAATTCCGCATGAATTGTAGAAAAATCATCCCTCTTGGTTTGTTGCATTTGGTCACGATCTTCCGGTCATTTTGTGCACACTTTGGACTAATTAAACGGGGCCTATATTTTAACCACTAACAATCCTCCATACCACCACCAGGATTCGAACCTGAAGCATCAAAAGCCAGAGCGTTAACCAATTGGCCATTATGCCGCAAATCTTCCTTCTTATTATCGATAGACACTCTAGCAAGAGCAAGAACAATAACATTCTTTTGTTTATAGCTATTCTACGACCTATAATTATCTACGCATGTCCAGTCTGGTCTTATGTCGCTAAGTCTAATTTAAAGATGATTTATGATGATTGAGAGAGAGTCTGGTGCTCGGTACTACAGGTTTCGGGCTCGAGTACCAGAGGTGCCAGGGATGTTTGTAGTGGTTCGGAATCCACTTTAAACCGTAGGTCCGGTTCTAATATGACTTATTAGAAGTAGGGTAAGAAAACAATGCCTGTCTCGAAATGACGGCAGATTGGAGAATAGGCAGACGATCTTGGCCCACCATGGGGCTGTTACACCACTGATGAAAATGAATATTAATATTAAAATACCACGGAATATTTTAATCTAGTATATCTATTCCTGTTTTACTTTAATAATTTCTATTATTCTGGGCAAATTACCTAATAGTCAACTGTTTGTAATTTTGTCTACCGCAGATGAGGCCACCTCGGGGCTAGGAAGCTCCAGGAATCCCAAACACCATCCATCCAAATTCCAAGAATAGACCCGGATTAAATGTTGGTCGTCATTTATCTATTTGACGATTTTTTTCACATGAATCACACGATCATGATGAAAGATGTACTTTTTAGTTAACCATAATGAATCCTTTCAAATGTTTCTTTTTTATTCCACCAATTTTTAAAATAAAATATTTCAGCTTCTATTCTATTAAAATTACAAGCAATTAAGCAAATGGCAATAAATGTAGTTTTAGTAGAATAGTTACATCGAATTTTTTTCGTATTTAATGGCAATAAATAATCATTAGTAGTTATAGTACTTCACAATCATCTTTGATCATCAAATCATTTTTTGTATTCACCATTTTTCTTATTCAAAAATAGAGTCGTAGCTTACAGGTTGGGCAACCAGACTGTAGCAGGGTGGGATTGCATTGAGATACTTGAAGCACAGCTTGGAGAACTCACATTTTTATTTAAACTCGCACAAACACCACACACATACAATTAGAGAAATACGATATTCACCACATTTTAAAAACAGATAAGTATATATTTGTGGAGGGATTCACTTCTAAGCCGAAAACCCGATACTCAGGTAAGCTCAGGATGGGCGAAATATACTTCTCTCTGGGTGAGAATCTGTAGGCCAACTAATGCTCAAGGATGCGTTAAATATATTTCCTCTTGGGATTAGAGATTATAAACTAAACGTTTCTCAGAGGGATAACAGGTTGCGCTGTACTTCCTGTCAGATGAGAGTCTGAGGCCTACTGACTATTTCTCGTGAATGTCACAAAGGGGGCTCTTGCCAGTGTGTAAAAGGAAGCACGGTTAAATTAAAATTCAGCAGAAAGATTATTTAGGATTTTCTTTTGAAAAACTTAGTATCAGTACAAATTTTTCTCATTTTGTACGAAATGAAAAAATACTAATTTTAGTATCGTAGATTATATTCTTTTTAAAGATTTATGAGATTTAGAAAAATATTCTTATTTGTTAAAACTTTAAGTTTAATCCAGTGTAAAAATAAGATGAAAACTATGAATTGAAGTAAAGAAAATAATAAAGTGTCAGTAGAAAATTCAATTTTTCTATCATATTTCAGGAAAGCAGGGAATCTTTTTTTTATTTTTAATTTAAAATATCGAAATGGTTATTTTATTATTTTATTTATTAAGAAAAAGAAAAACCCCTTTAAAAATCATGTTAAAAATACATTTTTAGAATATTCGAAGATTTCATAATTAATCTATACATTAAAAGTTGAGATTAAAAAAAATGGAAATATATCAGATTTAAAAATATTTACTAAAACTTTGAAAACTTTTTAAAAACTAAAAATAAACTCTAACATGGAAGAAATTTAAATTAATAAAACTACAAGTATGTTATATCTTATAAAAATTATTTAATAAAAAAGTCAATAAAATATCATTGAAGATTACTTTTTTGCGGTATTATAAATAATGAATTTCTGTAATCGTATAAAAGAAATTTAAAAAAATCACAAAATAGATTTAACGGAGTTCTAATTTAATTTTATTTGTTTGTAAAAAACAAAAACAATCAATGCCCAAATATTTTTTAAATCTTTTATCAAATTTTTTATTTGATATGTTTAATTAAAAATATTCATACTAAAATGCATTTTTAAAGTCGAATCAATATAATTTCATTTTGAAATTCTATTTAAAAAAAAAATTAAAATACTTCCATAATCAAATTTAGTTTCCACTTTTTGCCGATAGATGGCAGTACGCTGCATAGCATCGTTAAAATGGAATGTTCTCGAACAAATGGATTCTTAACTATCGTGAGTGTGCCCTATATTAAATGAAAGACGTTTCCTCTTTCTATCTTTATAATTTTAATTACAGTATTTTGAAAAGTATTAATCAATTAATCATACTTTTTAGTGATTTTAAAATTTTAGAACTATGATAGATTTTAATATTTTTTAATGGGATAGTTCTGCACATTAATTTTAAATACTTATGGCATAAATGAACAAAATTTTGTTCGACATATATGAACAACATTTTTAAATGAGAAACATTTGCCACTAATTGTTTTTCTCTATCTTTACATAGAATATGTTTTATAAACTGGTCAGGTTTTTGAAAATAATGCAAAAATACCAAAAAAAATTAATGCAAAAAGCATGATGCAATCTGTCTTATTATGGTAATGAGTTTTAACTGTAAAACAAAAATTATAGGATCATAATTTATGAGCGGTAATTATGAAAGCATTGTTTTTTTTTTTTTCTATGAGAAAGGATGTTTTACGCCAAAATTCTTTTTCGAATGCCCTCCTAGGGGGCGGGGCGAATCTTTCCTCGATTACGCCAAAATTCTAGATTTCAGTATCAAATTAAGTATATGTTTTTTTTTTAGAATACCGGGCTCTTTAACGTATGGTCATTCGCAACGATAGTAGCAAAGATAGTATAATGCACACGGTGTACAACAAATCAGAATTGTACAAAGTAGCATCTGAATTCTCACCCATTCTCTCCTCTTAAAGGGGTTTCGGGTTCGAGCTCCGACGGTGCCATGAATGTTTGTAGTGGTTCGGAATCCACTTTAAACTGTAAGTCCCGGTATAATATGATCGTAGAGCGTTGTCTTGAGGTTTAATCAGTTTCAGCACTGGTGGTACCTCGCTAAAAGTAAAGCTGCATATTACCCTTATCCATGAAGCAGTAGCCTGCGACAGGGTCTCTTGGACATGGTGTAGGCTTTCCTGTACCAGGGGGATTAGTAACAAAAACAACAACTTCACCAGTACTAGACAAAGAATGCAATAAAAAGATGAAAATGATATGGAGATAACCCAGAAGAGAATCCTTGCTCATGACATCCAAATCCATGGGTAGAACTGACATGTCTGTAGTATGAAATATACTCAATTGCTACGTAAATAGAGCTTATTTGAGAAAAAGATTAAAACTATAAGAGTTCCTGCCATACCTTAACAAAAATCTAGATCGCCTGAAACAGATTGAGAAAAGTTACGCCCACCAAATCCAACTTGATCATATCGAGGGCAAGAGGATTTTAATGGGCTCTCGACCAATTATGGCACCTTGTTTTCATCACCCTTTTAATAACCTCAAAAGTACTGCCTACCTTATAATTAAACATGTCTAAAATAAAAGCTACCTTTGCAAATAGATTTAAATTGTTTTCCGGAAAATCGACAACAAAGAATATCTTCCAGAATCATTCCAACGAAATACATGCATCAAATTTGAAACATCACTGCTGTTGATGAAGAGGGAGAAATTTCTCCTCCTGCAATATCCAAACCCTCCTGTCAGCTTTTACAGTTATCTACAACCTCACTTTGCACGATATCCATAGAGATTTTCAAAATATTATTTATTAACCAGGGGTGAATAGTTGACCAAAAAAATAAAAAATTATTCCGACTCCTGAATCCTAACTCTCGACCCTTGACTTTCCGTATTGTACAACAATCTTTACTAATGGATTAAGAAGATTCAATGACTTTTAATAAAATCAAACATTTATAAAAACAGATTTTTGGTAACAAAATGTTTTTTTTTACAACTTTAAAGGGGAAGTTTTTGAACTCAATTGAAAGACATTCTTCTAAATTTGCTTAGAAAAAATACATATATCCTATAAAATCAAGAATGCCAAATAGAATAGCTTAAGACAAACAAAAGACATTTGTACGTTTTAAGCATAAAAATGCTGTATTTATAATACATTAAATCAGATTTTTCTTAATAATATGATATGATTTTTCTTAATAATAGCTTTAATTTTGAAAGAAAAAAAAAATTATTAGTTAATGTAAGTGTTTATTCGTCTGATTTTTTTTTAATATTAAATAATTTTAAATTTTAATAATTGAAAATAAAAAATGTTTTTATTGGAATTAAAAATCTCTCCGAAATTATCTTCTTTCCCTAATATACAATTGCATTTGAATTCTTCTGACTTGGATGCTTGCCAATTTTCCATATAACAGGTCGTACTATATATTTTGTATCGTATTTCGGCAGATAATTTTTTTTTATGGAATTGAATTTGTTTAAATTCTAATTAGAATTTTTTTGCATGATTTTAATTTACATTGGATATAAATCATTAGAGTTATTATTTACACATTGTGTAAATAATTTACTATATATATATTTTTTTTTGTATCGTATTTCGACAAACGATAATTTTTTTTCTAAATGGAATTTGTTTAAATTAAAATTAAAATTTTTTGTATGATTTTATTTACATTGTGTAAAAAATTTATCTCTAATGATTTATCTCCATTGCGTAAATAATTTACTATATTTTTGTTATATCACATTTCAACAGATGATAATTTTTCTATTGATTGAATTTGTTTAAATTCTAATTAGAATTTTTTTGTCTTATTTTAATTTACATTGTGTAAATAATTTACTATATTTTTTTATGTTGTATTTCGACAGACGATAATTTTTTTTTTTAATGGAATTAAATTTATTTAAGATCTAATTAGAATTTTTTTTTGCATGATTTTAATTTACATTGTGTAAATAACTTACTATATTTTTTTATTGTGTTTCGACAGACGATAATTTTTTTTCAATAGAATTGAATTTGTTTCATTTCTAATTAGAATTTTTTTGGCATTATTTTAATTTAAATTGTGTAAATAATTTATCTCTAATGATTTATCTCCATAGTAAAAATATAGTAAATAATTTACTATATTTTTGTTATATCGTATTTCAACAGACGATAATTTTTCAATCGGATTGAATTTGTTTAAATTTTAATTAGATTTTTTTGCAGGATTTTAATTTACATTGTGTAAATAATTTACTATATTTTTTATATTGTATTACAGCAGACGATAATTTTTTTCTATCGGATTGAATTTGTTTAAATTTTAATTAGAATTTTTTTTTTTTGCATGATTTTAATTTACGTTGCGTAAATAATTTACTATATTTTTTATATTGTGTTATAGCAGACGATAATTTTTTTTTCTATGGAAATGAATTTGTTTAAATTCTAATTCTAATTTTTTGGCATTATTTTAATTTAAATTGAGTAAATAATTTATCTTCATTTCTTTAAAATAAGTTAATTATATTTTTACTTCAATTTATTATCTGATATTTATATAAATCTCATAATCCCACAATTAAAATTTTCAGAAACATTAACGTATTCGTGACTTTTTGAGACCATCAATAAAAATCCGTTTTAATTCTCGACGCTATTACAGACATTATCATTAGGGGAGAAATAATCGCATCATCATTCAAAACAGGTCATTTGCCTAACAATTTCCCCGCCCTTTCAAATTAATCGATTGTGTCGCCCAAATGAACCTTCCATTCTTTTCTCTCGGAGTTGCGTTCCGTTTGAAAATTGACAGGGAATAAACGATGCATGTCCAAATATTTTTCTCTGCAAAAGAAAACTGTAAAGAATGTTCCGTTTTATCTTCTGTTCTATGTATTGCGGGGTTTTTATTTTGTTTTTTTTTTTAACCTTATTTTATTGTCTCGGCGCTATGGTTTCGAAGGAAAATTCTGTTTTGTTTAACTTTTTCCGTCTGCCAATTTTCGTTTAAAATGGAATTTATGTACTTCTGGAAATTTAATGAAGCGGCTTATTGAATTTTCCATGTTAACTTTTTTTTTTTTTTCGAAAATTCGAGTATTATTTTATAACTATAATATTTAATAAAAGAGTTTTTTAATGCTTGTTTATAAAGCATTGAATCGTTTTTATGGATTATATATAAATTGCCATTGGTATTTGTGTTATTCTTCAAAATCATCTTTTAAATTTATCTTTTATGATTATTTTTTTTTCTAATGCAGCTGGCAAACACTCAGACAGTTGTCTTTGAGGCCTTAAGGCAAGCGCTGCACAGACGTTACTCACTTAGCGTTACCCAGGAATTGGGCGTAGTTTGAAGATAAGCTATGAACGCTGAGTAACAATACCCCCGCAACGCTCTACGATCATGTT
Source organism: Caerostris extrusa (assembly GCA_021605095.1). Classification (NCBI taxonomy): domain Eukaryota; kingdom Metazoa; phylum Arthropoda; class Arachnida; order Araneae; family Araneidae; genus Caerostris; species Caerostris extrusa. The sequence goes on along the minus strand of BPLR01005242.1, from coordinate 242,066 downwards.
AGACGGGGACATACGGTTTAAAGTGGATTCCGAACCACAACAGACATTCATGGCACCGCCGGGACTCGAACCCGAAACCTGTGGTACCGAGAGCCAGAGCGCTAGCCACTCGGCCATCAGGCTTTTATGATTATAAATTATATTAAATGATCGAAATGATAAAATTAACCGATTCATGGCTCAATGCTAACATACGTAGCTAGTATATAAGACTTGATTTGGTTTGTCGCTCTGTCATTTTGTAAACACTTTGGACTAATTAGACCGGCACCTACAATTCAACGTGAATTCCGAATCACTCACAAACATCCAAGCCCCTGCCAGGATTCGAACCTGAAGCCTGTGATACCAACGGCCAGAGCGCTAGCCAACTGGCCACCAGGCTGCAGTGTGTAATAGGATCCAGGTTCGAATCCTCTTGCAACTACTGCTTTCAGAAATGAGTAAAATGAATAGCGATTATGAACAGCTTGTGGAAGCGTCTCACACCCGTAACGTATCCAGGCTGCCTGGTTGAAGTTTTCTACATTTCCTCTCATACGGCACTCACATACGGGGTCAGGTACTTAAAATACAATTTCCTTGAGGGAATTTCTGTTAGAGGGCTATTCTGATATACATTAACAGAACGTGAACATATACATTGAGAAAATAGGCTTATAATTTCCTTCTTATTTTCTTAATATACTTCCGGCATCCTTGGCATAAGTTTTCCTTACTTGGCATAAATTTTGCAAAACATAGGCATCTCAGGAAGAATGTAAATGTTATCTGCATAATTTCATTTTGTAATACGGAAATTTTTCCCCGAATATTCTTTCCACATACTGAATATATATATATATATACATATACATATATACACTCATGTCGATAAATTAAGGATAATGAAGTTCAGGCAAAGAAAGAGACAGAAGCAAAACAAATTTGACTTATTTGTAAAGTCTATTTATTAAACAAAAGGTAAAGAGCAAAAAAGATGCTATATGTTTGACATAATTAATAAAAATTGCGATTTTTTACTCCCTGGAGCAAATTTCAAAAAGAACCTATTTACAAAAAACAGTATAACATGGTTAGTATGATGATTAATATGGAGTATGTCTCCCGGACGATGCAATACAGGCCTTACAACGCCTAGGCATGCTGAGTATCAAATTATCAATCTGATCTTGGGGAATATTACGCCACTCATCAAGCAATGCCCTCCGAAGTTCCGGTTGACAGATGGGAGGGGTTGACGGGCTGCAATTCGTCGGCCACGCATATCCCACACATGCTCTATTGGATTCAAGTCCGGTGAGTATGCTGGCCAATCCATTCGGGTGATATCCTCCAATTGAGGGCATTCTTCTACAATGTTTGCACGGTGAGGACGGGCGTTGTCGTCCATAAACAGAAATTCAGCACCCATGGCGCCCCGAAACAGACGTACATGTTGTTCCAGAATGACATCCCGATAGATGTGGCCTGTCATCGTTACACTCTGAACATGCAGGTCAGTTCTGGAACCAAGAATAATTCCTCCCCAAACGAGCCATCCTGCACCACCGTAACGGTGTCGTTCAATGGTGTTCTCTTGGTGGTAACGGGTACCTGGCGCTCTCCATATGAAAGTCCGGCGAGAATCAGACTGCAAACTAAACCTGGACTCGTCGGAAAACATCACACCAGACCACTGTTGCGGTGTCCACAATACATGCTCTCTACTCCAGGTTAATCGCAGGCGACAGTGAGTTGCGGTAAGTGGAACACATCTGACAGGCCTACGAGCATATAGACCAATGTGCCCTAAGCGTCTGTACACGATCTGCCTTGACACTGTAGTATCGGTAGCTGAAGAGAGCTGACGAGACAGGTCTGATGCTGTGCTCCGTCTGTTTCTTTTGGCAGTAATTGCTAAATACCGGTCCTCATTCGGCGTTGTAACTCGGGGGCGACCTGTGCTGTAACATCTACTCACATTACCATTATCTTGGAATCGTTGCCAAAGCCTGGAAATGACACTCTGGGCGATTCCAAGTTCCTCGGATACTTCCAGCTGGGTACGTCCACATTCCAGTCGTTCGATAATTCTACCACGTAAAAATCATCCAAATGCTTCCTTTGTGCCATAACTATGCGGTTATTGCACTGAAAGGCTTTTAAAGCGCATGTGAACAATTTTACTTTTTTGCCACCATTCCTTATATACCCCTCTCTTACACTCGTCATTGTGACGTACTATCTGGGCCATCTGGTGGTTTACTGTAATTTGCATATTCTTCTTCAAGATGTGTGTGATAATTCTACAGGTGAAATTTTTATTTTAGAGTTCAATTTCTGTGTGATTCTGAATTATCCTTAATTTATGGACATGAGTGTATATGCATATTGAATATCAATATGCAATATATACTATTGTGTCCGAAAAGTAAGACCAATTTTCAATTTAAAATTTCGGGGCTTATGGAATTTTCAATTTTTTTCTTTTTAGGTTGCCGGCACTGTCCTTGACATCTGTGTGACATTTGACGTCAAAATAGTGTTTGAGCTACGCTTGGCTTTGTGAGACACTAAAACGGATTCCGGCGATTTTTGAAATGTCTGGAATTAATTGAGCAAAGAAATTGCATTAAATTTTCTTACGGAAACATATAGAATGTTGCAGAAGGCATTCGGTGAGCATTCCTATATCGGAAAGAAATGTTTACAAGTGGTATAAACAGTTCTAAGAAGGCAGAGAACGCGTTGTAGACGAAGAGCCCTCTGGTTGACCATCAACCTCAACCGACGCAGCTCACGTCCAAAAATTACAATCAGACAACGTCGAATTATATTCAGAGACCTTGCTGCTGATGTTAGAATTTCCAAAGGATCGATCAATTCGCATTTTGGCCCTCAAAAGGGGCCTAATCTCGATTGGTACCGAAAACACTGAATGCGCCAGCTCACATTGCCTGGATTCTTCGTGAGTTTTTCGCCAAAAATGAAACCCATATCGTTCCACAACCACCGTATTCACACCATGCGACTTCTGGCTATTCTCTAAACTCAAAAGACCTCTCCGGGAACACCGTTTTGAGTCGATTGAAGAGATTCAACGTGAATCGCCGCATACTTTGAAGGCCATTCCCCGCCGATGAATTTTTAGCATGCATTGAGGGTTGGAAAAGAAGTTGGCATAAGTGCATTGTGTCCGAAGGGAATTACTTTGAAGGCGATTAAATAAATTTGGAAGAATAAATGAAGAGTTTTTGAAAAAAAAAAATTGGCCTTTTACTTTTTGGGCACAGTAGTATATATAAAATCAATCTTAGATTTTGTGCCATTGAAATGAGACAATCTATGTGTTTGCATCATTGGACATGAGTACAAATAAGTGTTTGAAAATGAGACAAACTAAAATTTTGTAACATTGGAAATGATGCAAAACGAGGTGTTTGTATCATTCAAAATGAGGCAAATCGAGATGCTTTACTGCTCTTTAGAATACTTTGAGAATGATGATATTTTATCAATTAAAAATAATAAAATGCTACCAAAGGGTCTTTATGAGTGAGATATTGAAAACCATTATTGTTCTCAAAAAGAAAGAGCTTTGCAATATTGAAAAAGAGACAATATTAGTGCCTGTACCATTGAAATGCGGCAATCGTACTATTTGTTCCAATGGAAATGAGGCAATTTTAGCATTTGTATCATTGGAAATGATGGAAAATAAGTGTTTAAAAATGACTCAAACTAAATATCTGTAACTTTAGAAGTGATGCAAACAAGGTGTTAGTATCACTAAAAATGAGCCAAATCGAGGTATTTTACTACTTCTTCTTAGAATACTATGAGAATGATTATACTTTATTAATTAAAGAAATAATAAAAAAATACTATCAAATGGCTCTATGTGTGACGTGCTAAAGTCGCTAATGTTCTCAAAAATGATTTTGCTTACCAAAACACGAATATCATTAAACCCAAACATAGAAAAAAAGAACAAAATTTCCATGTTCTCTCCATTATTGAACGACATTTTCTCTTAAAAGCAATTTCTTGTTTCCCTTACTATGATGGATGTTGAAACAAGTTTGGGGCACGCATGTGTTTTGTTTTCAGCTTGTCAGCAGGATGGTGAACTTCTATTAAAGACATTTCTAATGAAATAGAAGTCATTCTCTGATCCATTAGTGTTAGCGTGAAAGAAAGGGAAAAATAAGGTAATACAAAGTTGCCATGATTCCAAATGATTCTTTGACTTCAGAGCGATATAAAGATTTAATAAATTATCTCTTCTCTATGAAACAGAATCAGCCTGCAAGCATAATCATTAAAGAATTTTCTCCCTGTCTACTTTGCTCTGCTAAGAATTCTAACGAAGAAAAAAATCAAATTAGACAAAAAAATTGTAGAAAACATGCCAATTCTTAAAAAAAAATCCAGAGGAAACATGCAAATTCAACAAAAAAAAAAAAAACCTTATAGAAAAACATACAAATTCGTCAAAAAAAAAAAAAAAAATGATAGAAAGCATACCAATTCTACAAAAATATTCAGAGAAAACATACAAAAACGACAGAAAAAAAAAAATCAAAGGAAGTATACAAATTCGACAAAAACTCATAACATATAAATTAGACAAAAAAAGTCATAGAAAACATAATTCTACAAAAAAAAACTCATAGAAAACATACAAATTAGAAAAATAAATTAGTCAAAAATACAATTAGTCAAAAATAAATCATAGAAAAACAAAAATTAGTCAAAAATAAATCATAAAAACATACAAATTCATAAAAAAAAAAAAAACCTCACGGAAAACATACAAATTCGACAAAAAAAAAAAACCATGGGAAGCCTACAAATTCTACAAAAAAAATCTCTCCTAGTAAACATACAAAAACCTGTACAGGAATAATGCCTTGAATAATTACTTTCAAATTTATAACATTACAAATGTAAAAAAATATTTATATTGATTTTTCTCTTTTCAATTCCAAAGTACTTTTCTGTTTTTAAAAATTTTTTGTAACCGGATACCTCCTTTCAAATCTGCTTCTGAAATTGAATTTTTTTTTCCATTATAAATTGATTGTTCTCTTTTTTATCTAGTTTATTCCTTTTCCAGATCTTCTCGAAAAGATAATTTTTTTTCCTTCATCGTTTGAAATCAGATAGTTATTTTATTCATATTGATAAAAAGCGCCATTTTTTTCTATTTGATTTCCAAGTTAAATTAAAATAGTAGTTGAGATTTGATTTTCAAAGTCGTTTATAGAAAAAGGAAACGTGGGTTTAGTTCAACTGATAGGTTTGGATATTTGAAAGAAAAAAAATCCCACGCATAAGTGAGGCCTAAAATACAAAATGAAAAGTATTTTTTCAGACATGAAGTAAAGCAACTGGTTCAAATTCTTGGCTTTTGAAACGTGCCAAATTTTGTTGAGATACCGATTTGGGTTGTTTTTGAAAACGCATCTAAAAACTTTCAGGGAAATAGAAAGTTTCAAAGTTATGAAAAATTGTGGAAATTGTAAGAGTGAATATGTGTAATACTTCCTTTTCTACAGTTGATCTTGAAATTTTTCTCAAAAATGTGGAAGTAGTTTCGGATGAATCTGAAGGAAGATTCCACCAAAATATTAAAAAAAAAATTTTTTTAATTAAATAAAAAAAAACATTTGTATTGCCAAAAATTTGCTTCATTTGAAAATTACATTATTTATGTTGTCAAATAATAAATTCAGGTTCAGAAATCTGTTTCTTTGTGAACGTGCATGATTATAAATAAAATAATTGTAATCCATATTAATTGTAGCCACTATTATAATTGTTGTAATTGTAATAATTGTTGTAATAATTGTAGCCGGTATACAAGTTACCTATAAAATTTAGAATTGAATGTACGAACAAAACAAAGAAAAAAAATTTCAATAAATCATATGCAGGCAATATTCATTAGTTATCGTTCAAAAGAAAAACAAATTCAAATAAAAATTAAAAAAACAAAGAATTCCAAACAATTTTATAAAAAGAGCATAAAACAAATAAAAAAATAAAAAAAAACCCAAAGAATTCCAAACGATTTTATAAAAATGAGCATAAAACAAATAAAAAAATTTAAAAAAAAAAAAAAAATTTCAAACGATTTTTATAAAAAAAAGAGCATAAAACAAATTAAAAAAATTTTTTTAAAAAACAAACAATTCCAAACGATTTTATAAAAAACATAAAACAAATTAAAAAAAACCAAAAAGAATTTTTTAAAAAAAACCAAAGAATTCCAAACGATTTTATAAAACAGAGCATAAAACAAATAAAAAAAAAACCCAAAAATTCCAAACGATTTTATAGAAAAGAGCATAAAACAAATAAAAAATTTAAAAAAAAAACCAAAGAATTCCAAACGATTTTATAAAAGAAGCACGCCAAAGAAATTTAATGAAAAGACACGTGAAAGTATTTTAAATAAACCAATAAGGATATCTCGTGAAAGAAATTTAAAAAAGTTTAAAAAAACAATCAGAAACAGTTAAAGTGGTCTAGGGTAACGCTGATTCCCTTTCCCCAAAACCAATATCTTTATTTTATGGGTAAACATATATTTTATAGGTAAATATATTTTACAGGGGAAAAAAAAGTAGAAAGAGAGAAAGAAAAACAGCCATAATGGCTTTAGCTATTGTCAGTGTCTAATAATTTTGAATGTATTTTTAAAATACCGTATATAAAATCCGTAAAGCCGAAAATTCTTTGAATATTTTTAAAGCTAAACTACAGGGGGTCAGCCTATATATGGGTCAACTCATCTGACAAAAAAAAAGTAGGTACTTTTTCATTAGCAGGGTGCAATTGATCCATCACCAAAGATCACTAAATAAAGCATGTTTTTATTCCTTTAGTAAAATAAGAAATTGTTTAAATGAAATGAGATTCGTTTTATGAAAATGAGTTATTTTTTAAATTTTTAAAACTGTTTATATTGCTTGTTTCTTTCGTCGTCGCCAAAAAAAGAAAAATCTGGCGACGTTTTTGCCCGGCTTACAGAAAAGTACTAAAACATATTTCGGCAATAGTAATTAAATACTAAAGCATACTCCGGAAATAGTAGTAGAGTACTGTAAATGATGGACGTTGCAGGATTTTTTTAATTTTGGATTATATATGGGTTTTGAAGTTTGTTAAATGTTTTGGAGAAAAACTGCACTCCAAACTTATGCACGGATTGTCTTCTTTTTTTTTCTGTTCCCATAAATTAACACACTTTCAGTTGATGTAAAAGTATTTATTCACATTCCAACAATAAATTCGAAAACTGCCCGCCAACCACACTCGCGTTTTATTCTGCAATTGCTGTTAGATTTTTCATCCCTAAATGACATTCGCTTAAATGGAGTTACAGGGAGAAGTTAGGAAAAAAAAACAATCTTGGTCGTGGCGCCATCTATTGTCATTTATAATGACAAATAGTTTACACGGATCGGCTGATATTAGGAAATATACGGTAAAAGAAAATTCAAGATAAAGAAAATTTCTATAATAATTCAAAGAGTTTTATTTGACTTTATTGAGACTTATAACTAAATGAAGATAAAAAACACAGGACATAATACTACTTTCAGTACAAAAAAAACCAATCTTAGACGCTTATGCAATGTAATTAAACTTTTTTGTTCTAATGCAGCTGGCAAACATTTAGACAGCTTGTTCTGATGCCTTAAGGCAAGCGCTGCACAGACGTTAGCCACTTTGCATCCAGGGCGCATGTAAATTTAAGATAAAAACGGAGTAACATGCATTTAGCGTTCTATTGATCCTATTAGGAGCGGGACCTACGGTTTAAAGTGGATTCTGAACCGCTACTACTTTTCCATGAAATCTATTGGTCTCGAACCGAATCCTACTGTTTTTAGTTAATTTTTATTTCCTCCTCTCGAAAATTTATCTTCAAATACACCTACATCTGTATGTTCTTAACGTTAACACAATCACCCCATGGTGAGCCAAGATCGTCTGCCTCCTGGCAGATTTCGAGACAGGAGATGTTTTGTTTTTACTGGGTTGGGTTTGTCAAACTTACGCTTAACGCTCTACAGCCGTATTATAGGCAGGGACCTACAGTTTAAAGTGGATTCCGAACCCCTACAAATATCCATGGCACCACCGGGATTCGAACCCGAAACCTGTGGCACCGGGCGCTAGTCACTCGGCCATGATGCTCCATGTGCGTGTTTTATAAGATTTAAATCTGGATGTTGTAAAGGATGTGGTACTTTGTACAATAATCATTCCTTTACAATCAGAGCTTTGGACTTGTCTTGAATCAAATAAATTTTCAGTAAAAATTAATTTGCATCTTTTTGTACTAAATTATCTTTCAGAATGTTGGAATCCACCCATTTGTCTTGTATCTTAGATGGACATTAAACTTCTAACACTGGCCCGCAGCAAATGGACATTCAATGAATGATTTATAATCGATTTTATATCGATGCAACTTTATAATCGATTCTTTGTACTGTCTCATCCTAGTATTGCAGCTTCTTTTCACCACATTTCACCACGACCATCAAATCCAAACAAATCCAAATTATGTTTTCCAACATAATTTGTATTTGTTTAACCGTTTTTTGTTTAGCTTTATTAAATTTCTGGTACACAGGTTTGAGTTTCGTTTCTTGTATGCTCTATTGCGTTTGATGTGAGGTAAAATTTCTATTGTCTGTGGATGCGCATTCACAATAGATTCCTCTAACTATGTTGCTACTTTTACGGCGGAAATATTGGGATTCTTTTTCACAAATCTCATCCTTCTGTTTGAAATGAGGAAATCCTTCCACTTCCGTTAGGTGTTTACAAAGATCTGTTGTTTTAGTGCGTATTTATTATATGATCACATTTTCTCTTATACCTTTCTTCTCTATCGATAGTTTCACAATTAAGTTTTTCGTATCTACAGAAGTTCCACATTTCTCCATTTTTTTAAAATTTTTATTCCAACAAAATGAAAGTTACTCACGTTTCCATCTTAGAGCTTCGGCAGCTTCTTCGAAATTCGCATAACGCCGGTATATAGTGCAGGTGAAATAAATGTACCAAATTAAATTTTCGCTGTGAAAACCACTATTTTTTTTAATTATTTTAAAATTAAGTTGAATATTTAAATAAGTTTAATACAGACATGGACGTCTTAGATGCCTTAAGACAAACGCTGCACAGACGTTACTCATTTGCATGACCCAGGGGGCGCGTATAACTTGAAGATAAGCCACGGACGCGGAGTAACAAAGCCCCGCAACGCTCTACGATCCTATTAGACCGGGACCTACGGTTTAAAGTGGATTCCGAACCACTACAAACATCCATGGCACCACCGGGACTCGAACCCGAAACCTGTGGTACCGAGAGCCAGAGCGCTAGCCACTCGGCCATTCAGGCCCTGCTCAAATGGCAATACAAACAGTGAAAAAATGAAATGAAATTCTTCATTTGAATATGATTAAATTGCTCGGATTTCAGTTTATGCATTTGAAAATATTACTCTGAGGAGATTCCATATCTGCAATTTATTGCCAAAAGAATCCGTAAAAAAGAGATTAATAAACTATGCACTAGACCAGGGATATCCAACAGTTTTAGCCTAAGGCCACACTAACTCAACCATCAAGTTTTCATCAAGGGCCAAGACCAATTTTTGTTTCGGTACCGGCTGGCGTGACGTATCTACGTTTGCAATTTCAGTTCGTACTTACGGGCAAGTGTCAAAAGACATGTCATTGCTGCGGAGATGCCATCTTGCACTACTCTAGCACAGGGACATTTTCTGGGGAGTAGATGGGGACGCAAAACGCAATTATCAGAATTGCGCAAAAACGCTAATTATGCATGGCTAATCGAAGTATGCAACACCATTTTGCAGCGAGTAGCAGATCTGGAATATAGCTGTATCTTTCTACTAACAAATGTAAACAATTGTCAGTTGGAAATTACAAATACATGAATCTCGTTAATCATAATTTTAATGTTCGATTTATTTATGTAAATTACCTATTTTGTAAGTTCTTAATACAAATCTCATATCATTAACTACAGTTAAAAATATTCAATTTCATTATGTTTGCTAGTTATTCTGAGGGTCTTTTCATAAAATGATTATTTCGTTTGATTTACTTACATTGTAAATTTTACAATGCAATCAAAATAATATGTGGAGGAGCGAATTGATGGAGCTCGCAAGCGTAGTTCAGGACCCCTGTACTAGACGAAAAATTTCCAAATTATGAATTACTACGAAATAGTATAAATGTTCTTAGTTATAGTTTGATATGAAAAGGATTAGCTCGAAATAATACATAATTGATGCATTTTTTACTATTTCTAAATTCATAGTGATCATGTTACTTTTTAGACAACCCCACCCGGGGCAATTGATAACTAAGAATCAGCGGTTAATTTGCTATTCCAACACTTTTACAACTACAACTTTAAAAAAATGTATAGACTATGTGATGTAACATCTTGGTCTATACTAGACCTACAACGGCTTCAAGAAGAGGGTCACTTTCAGGTTCATGGAAACATTTTATTTTTTATTTACAAGCATTATATATGTATACAGAACTCTATTTACAAATTAAAAAAAAGGAAATTTAAAGATATGAATTAGATGCACAAATGCAGTTCACTCCGAGGTCGGAGATTTTCAGAGTTCTCGAATCTATAGCACCTGGCCTACGAGGAATCTATAGCACCTGGCCTGGGTAGACTTTAATTATCACACGGCGTGATAACGAAACCACAAGAGGCTCACTTTGTAAACAGGCGGAAAATCCAGCCTAGTCAATCCCTATTAGAAAAAGAGAAAAAGAACACTTCTTGTCGATTCGTCGCAGAACACTCTCTTCTTTCTCCTTCAAAACCTCTCTTTACGAAAATCTGTCAAAATGGGGGATCAGCTTCACTCACTTCTTATTGGAGTCGACACTTCTTCCGCCCATGGTTTATCACTAATCACTATGCAGAAACTCATAATGTAGTCCATATCCCGTCTGTAATTGTTTCGAGCTGTGGAGGTCGAACAGGCAATCGCACAATAGTGGTGCTTATCGCATTATTCATGACACTGATTATCTGCTATCAGATTTGAGTGAGAGGTTGTTCTCATTAGTACAAAACACTAATTGTGCGTAATATAAATATCCACGATACTTCTTATCTGCTGTCAGATTTGAGCGGTAGGTTGTTATTATGCACTTTTAAAGAATATACATTCATTTCCTCATGGGAATAGAAATGCTATAGTGGACTGTAACAGATCGTCTTTGCATCGATAATAGATTTGCTCAGTTGAAATGTCTCAAATATTACACTCAAATTTAAAACAATTACATGTGAAAGTCTAAAGCCGCATTACCATTAATCGTCATGGAACGGTGAGACACCTACTTATCACAAGCATTATTCCTCTCGCCATAAGTAGAAATACGTCGGTTCACTAAAGTGTAACTTAACGAACATAATGTATAACATAGACAAAATTGAAAAGATGGCTACAAATCTTTTTTTACTTTTAAATTTTTCAAAGCAATTTGTAATTTATAAATGTTTACTGCTTCTTTCAGCGATATATGAGGTAAAAAGAAAAGAAAAAAGATTTTATGACAGACGTTTTACTGCTAGTATCTGCCGCCCGAGATAAAAAGGTTTGTCAATCACTGACCGCCTTTAAATTGATATCTGTGAACATTCGTACTTTATAGTGAGGTCTCTTTTATGACGAAAAGAGTGTTTTTTGTTCTCTGCGGCAAGGTAATGACGTGTTTACGAAACTGATCTTTTAGAGTGCTGTTGCTTTTTAGTTTGTTGCTGTTGTTTTTTGTTTGTTGTTCTGTTTTGTCATGGAAACGATGAACTGCTTCAATAGATCGTGCTTTATTTTAAGTTACTTTGATCAATCTATCAGCAATAAACTTAACATTAAAGAGATATCGAATATTAAGAGGTTTCGAAAAAGACTTATAATCAAATTCTAACAAATCGAGTCTAATATTTATAGAAACTTTTCAAGTAGTCTTTTAGAAAACCATAAATTTGTTCGATTAATAGTGAAAAGGAATCTGCAAAACTACATTAATCCATAAGGACAAACGGAAAAATATCAAACAATAATAAAAAACAATTCTTAAAATGTCTAGGAAATTCTCAAAAACTGACGATGTCACTGTTTGTTCCATCCTGGGTGATCGCGTAATAAAGAAATGTATCATAAAATATTTAAAGCAAAGTTACTTTTTTCCGATTAAGACGTTGGGATCCAATAGACCAACGTATTATCTTTTTCCTTATCTTTTCATCCATTTAAGATCAACTATGCATAATTGTCAGATTATTCTAATCTTTCAGTCAACTCATACTTCAGATATTTTTGATGAACACTTATATATTCAAAATAACAATATAACTGGCAGAGAAGGAGTGTCTGCGAGATCTTCTGCAAATGTTTTAAAGGACAACAAAATAGATTGCAATTCCTACCACCCGGAAACCGATGTATCAATTAAAAACAATTAGCTATCCGTGTGGGTTCCGGGTTAGAATAGCCCCACTGTAGGTCATGCATGTCGCAAAAGATGACTATAATGGTACCCGTTGCCCGGAGAAGGGGTATAGCCGGTTGGGGTAAAGTCAGACTTCTCCCTTTGGGTGCCCCATGAGTTTGCTGCAAGGTCAAGGACAAAAAAAGCAGCATTTTTACCCCTTTATCATTTAAGTCCACACGGTTTCTTGAACTTGGTTTAGATGCTGCTGTCGATCAAGTGGGATAAGAAAGAACAACAACAACAAATTAGCAAATAGTGTGATAGTTTGTGTTATCAGATACAACATAATAAATTGCATTTTTCTACTTACTGATATACAGGGAATGCTCAGACAAATACAGGCCAAGGGCAGCATGTACATATCCACGGGCTATACAGAAAAGAATATGAAAATTATCTAATACATATATATATATATATTTCATTTTTTATATAATAGAACATAAATATTATAAAATAATAATAAAAAGATAACAAAGAATTTGATGCGGATATCATAAAAATTCAATAAATGATTCAGTATTCGGCTAAAATGTTAAGCATAACAACCATGCGCAAAACGTATTAGGCAAAAGGGTTTTATTGATTGTTTATTTTTTGAAATTGATTGATGTCGAAAAAAAATGTTTGTTCACAAATATGTATTGATGCAATTTGATGCTGTGCTGATGTAGCTAACGTGCAGGGAGGACAGCTGGTGGCATGAATGCACTCAGTTTTTTTCTTCCAGGAACGAGAAGACTTAATTGCAATTGGGACAATGTGTGTAAAGTGTCTCGCATCTATAAGCAAGAGTTTTATTCTATAAGGCATGCAAATGCAGGGGCAGTTCCGCCTAAAATTCCGCAAGGAAAACAATGTATAACCCGTCGATTTACTGTTCGTGGCATACATTTGTGGAATACTAACTCCCACCTTTCTAGCGACGGGGTGGTCAATTGGCTAGCTTCAGGTTGGATTTTTGCAGTGGATGTTTGTGAGTGGTTCGGAATCCATTAAGCTGTAGGTTTTTAGCCCTCGTGTGTACAAGATGACCGCACAGCGACAAACAAAACCCCTATCTAAAAATTCGACCATAACTAGTTCTAATTATTAACTAATTAACTTTTAACTAATTCTAATAATTTAACTAATTCCTACCGATCTAATCATTCACATAAAAAAATATGTTAGCCCAAACTGGTCTTTCGCATTTTACTTTATTTAACATGATTTTAAAATGGAATATATGGTTTTGGGGCTTGATGGCCGAGTGACTAGCGCTCTCTCGCTCGGTGCTACAGGTTTCGGGTTCGAATCCCGGAAGTGCCATAGGCTGTTTGTAGCGGTTCGGAATCCACTTTAAACCGTAAATCCTGGTTTAATATGACTGTTGGGAGTAGGGCTGGCAACCCTATCCTGTAATAAAGAAAAGCATCCCCTGTCTCGAAATCTGCCAGTAGACAGATGGCCTTTTGCCCACCATGGAGCTGTTGCGCCAGTAATGGTGATATATGGCTTTGATAATGAATATCGTAGAGATTAAAAAGAAATTATTGTAGACAGAAATCGTGGCACATTATTGACAAAAGGTCCCATCTTCTAGATTGCAATAAAATAGAATATTGTGTTCTGTCTGGAATAGAATAAATTTATTTTGTGATATTTAGAAAATCTTTCAAAAAATTTTCAAAAAATTTTTTTTTTTTAATGTAAATTTGTAACCAACCCCATGTTAACGGGATAAGAAAACAAAACTGTTTTAATAGCCAATAATTCAAAGAACGATTGAAAATAATTACACGAAGTTTTTATATTTAAACTACTTCAAATACGGAGGCATATTGACAGGAAATTTTTTTTTTTATGTTGAGGGGACCATATAAAAATTTTGCTATTATAATTAAAGTGAATATATTACGGAATGGAAAAAAAATTAATTTAAATTAATTATAAATCAATAATTGTAACCATGCTTCCTCCTACGCACTGGCAGGAGAGCTGTGCCGTTCAGGAGAAATGGATAGTTGGCCTACTTCCTCTCTAGGTGAGAGTCTGTAGACCAACTATCCATTTCTTCTGAAAGCATAAGGGGCGCTCGTGCGTTGGAGGAAACATGGTTACATCTGGCTCCCCAGCGGGTAATCGAACCCCTGCCTCCCTTGTAACAGGTGGGGATCTTATTGTAACGTGCAGGTTGGGTAGTCAGATTGTCTCGATGTGGATGGGTTGAGAGACTTGAGGCACAGGTTGGAGAACTCACAGCTTTATTGAAACACGCTCAAACAACACGCACATACAGTTAGAGACATACAATGTTTTACATATTTAAAGACATATAATTAGATTCGTGGAAGGAATCTACTTCTAAGCCAAAAAACCGATACTCAGGTGCGCGCAGAGTGCACGAAAATATACTTCCTCTCTGGGGGAGAGCCTGTAGGCAAACTGACCTTTTTTCCGGGACGCCATAGAGGGCACTCTTATCAGTGGATAGGAAGATACATGGTTACAAAATTAAATTAATTCACAAATTGAAAAATGTATTAGAAATTAAATAAATAGAGCAAAATATTTAACACTTTGGTTCATTTGTATTCTTCCAAAGGGATGAATTCTTAAGAAATTGAACCACTGAAAAAAAAAAAAAAGATGTAATTTAGGAATAAAATTGATTAAATTGATGTACAAATTAACTAAACAGATGCAATTACAATAACGTAAACAATGACGTAGACACCTAAATAGACGTAAACAATGATGTGCTTTTTATACCCAAATTAACCAAGGTCAGTCACTGAGACTCCAGCTAATTCAATGTAAATAAAGCCCCTTAAATATTTATATTTTCTGGAGACCATTCTCCAATAATACAACAAACTGTATAGCAGAGTCAAAGATAACCTTACGGTGGATCTTCTACCATTACACAGACAGGACCGGAAATGGGTAAGACTGTTTTTTTCGAAGGTCTTTCAAAAGGTTATATAGTTGCCATTTGTATTACGATGGTAACAAAAAAAATTTGTATAAACTACGACATTACCTAGTAGTATGAAACATGTTTGGCAGATAACATGTCCTAACTAACTCCCTGACATTACAGCCAATGGGGGCCCAAGATCGTCTTCCTACTGATAAATTTCAGGATATTAGACGGTTTCTTTTTTACGGGGTAGGTTTGTCGGCCTACACCCAACAGTCATATTAAAGAGGGATCTAAGGAGGTTTAAAGTGGATTCCAAACCACTTTAAATATCCATGGTACAGCCGCTACTTGAACCGAAACCTTCTGCAGATACGCTGCCATCAGGCCCCAGAGGCAATGTACGATATTAAATAGAGTGAATTGAATTTATAACTCATGCCCCAATGTTTATCACATTTTGCTAGGAACAGGACATAAGTTCGAACTACTATAAGTGTGAGCAAAATGTATTGCTTACTGAATTGAAGCTGGATGGAGATTGTGACAAAGTGTGGAGGAAATCTCCGGGATTTCTTCCATATTGCCTGAAAAAAATGGGGGAAATTTTCTTTCAATAATGTTCTATCTGTGGTTGTCAGGGATTTTTCGTAGTGTGTGTGTGTGCTAATGCCTCAGTGTCCTGCAGTGTGCGAAGGGCAACCCATGAGTAATCTATTCATTCATGGATGGTGGGGAAGAGTGTGACGAAGCTCCCCGAAGGTAGAAGTCTGACTTGTCACTGAGAATCTGACAAAGGAGATTAGTGCCTTCCAGAAGGACTTTTAGTTGGCACTACCCCGCGTTTGCATATCGTATGGGAGAAAACCGGAAAATTTCCCACCAGGTAGTCTGACTCACGAGGCAAGACGCTCAACATCGCAAACGCCATCGAGTCTCCTAGTTTTCAGAAACAGTGTCACAGCAAAGCCGTCAGCGGATTGAACCTCTGCTCTAATGCTCATCAGACGCGCACGTTATTCCTAACGGATCCGCGAGTAGTGTACTCTATGGAACGTGAAGCTACTGATGCTAGAAAAAAAAGAGACCCGATACCCGACTCGTGGTCCAGTGGCAATGGTCGACCTATTTAAATCCGTTGATGGCGTTCGGAGCAGTCACTCCTTTCAGAAACGAGGAGACTTTGTGGTAGCTTAAACTGCATATATATGCGTTTCACATTGACAGCCAGGCTGCTGTGTGGAAGTATTCGAGTCTCGAGTGTGGCAGTTATTCTTAAAAGTCCTCCTGGAAAGTAAGTCTGCCGTCTATGGGGTATTAGTGGTATACTAAAGAATACGAAGTTCTAGAATGGACAGCAAGATAGAAATACACGGCTTATATCCTTGCTTCAATTTATTTTAATGCAATTATTAGCTACCAACTGTAATTTAAGGCACTAATGGAAAATGTAAGATATCACTATACGATTAATATTTAGCTAAGTTAAATTGAATTATGACAGACAGATAGCATTCCTAAAAAAATAATATTGCATTATAGTGATCGAAATTAAATTTTACATTTTATTTATGTTTTCATATCAAACTCTTAATATAAAGAAATTCAAAACCAAAAATATATTATCTTTGACTTTGCATCCCTATTATAATATATAATACATTAAATATTAAATGCCCTAAAATCAACAATCTGAAACCGCCATAAGCATTATTTTTGCTTATTCAATTATAATTCTGCAATAGAGAAATAGGGGGTCAATAAAAAATTGAAGAACTTTTCTACGGCGGTCGACAGTCAAAATAGTTTTGCTACATCTGAATTAAATAGAAAGAATATATAAAAGATACCGAAATTTTTCATTAAAAAATAGCTTTTAAAATTATATTTGTTTATTGTTTAGGTTTCATTATTCGAGATTATTTAATATATACGTGTTAAATTATATACATTTTGTGCAGTTTAATTTGTTTTTCGCAACTCGAAATTATTTTTTTTCAACCTGTTGATCACATGCTCATGCATGTTATTGTGCTTTTATGCAAATTAATATTGATCTTGATATTAATTGTATATGTTGCTTATCTTAATAATGAACTAAATAATATACATGAACGCATGAAAGATTTCTTTTTTATTATCAATAATATAAAGACATAAAAATATATCTCATCTAGATAAAAAAAAAAAATGCTTATTTATCAATAAAAATTTACGACTAAAAAAAATGATATGAATTTTTATCTGCAATTGTTATTAAAAAACAGATAAAAATGAAATACGAAAATAAGAACGGAAAATAAATGATATCCGTGAAAACTATAGAGGCAAATAATTTTTAGATTCGTTCTATTTTTGCCGAGAAGACTACTTATAATGATCATTAAAAATAGAATTTTCTTCCAATTTTCTGCTCGTTCGAAATTCCTCCGTGGCATCAAGATCGTTTGCTTCTGGGAAGGTGAGACGGGGGGGGAGAAGAATCATGGATTGTAGAAAAACAAGGTAAAAGTAAGCTATTCGATCTCTCTCTCCTCAGTTTTAATCATTTACCGCTCGCGACACCCCTTCCCCCTCTGCCCCTGCGCGTTTGCCCTTGAGCTGCCCTTGCCGTTGTCATGGCGACGGAATCGACCGCTCTGACGCGCATGTAGGGTTTCGCGCAATATCTTGTTTGCTCTGCGTCCGTTCATTTTATTTATACGACGAAGATGTTATTATTGTTATTATTTTATTTTGCTGTTTTTTTTTCTTTCTATTCTGTTCTTTACGTTTTTTTTTTTTATTCTTTTTCTTTTCTGTTTTGCGCCAGTTTTAAATCATTCGTTTAAAGTACAGATTGGAAAAGCCGATCGAAATCTTTATTTTCTTTTTTAACATTTTTCTTTCTACCTTTTTTTATTGCTGTTGAATTTAAAGAATTCTTTCTCACCCCTACGCTATTCCGCCCCCCCAGATTAATTTATCTGTTTATTTATTTATCGCTTCGTTTTGTAGGGATGGCTCTTGTTAAATATGACTGTGTGAATGGGGGAAAAAAAAGGAATAAAATAAAATAAAAAATTGGATCGACTGCTTTCATTTGGACTTGTTTTTGAGGAATGCGTTTTTTGGAATTTATATATTTTTTTTTTTTCCCTGGAAAAAATAGTTCTTTAAATTGACATTCATGTGAAACAGAATTTTTGGAATGAAGAATTAGGCAACAGAAATTTCAGAAAAACTCATTTCAAAATCTGTTTTTATTTATATATCTATATATTTTTTCAAGAGCTGATATAATTTAGAAAATAGATTGAGGAAATCTTTTGATTTTTTTTTTTCTTTTTATGGAAGAAAAGAGGGACTGGCTGAAAAACAGCATTATAAATTTTTAACAAATATATATATATATGTAAATCCATCCGCTTTATTTTCAGACAATAGAATAATACAGTAAATAATATTAGCTAATAGTGTTAATTTTTAATTGAAATGCTTCTAAAAATTCAATCATTTAAATTTTGATGAAAGTATAAAAATTTCAGTTCTTGTTTAACAAGTAAAGTTAACAAAATATTAGAAAGGTTTTTTAATATTTTGAAATGTATTACAAATATACCGTTATGATACAACCATTTTCATTTGAAAATAATTCCCTGCTCAATTTAGGAATTTTATCTAATTGCAGATCTATTCTTTCTACTGGAATTCCTAAAGTGATTTTTTCATGTCAATTTGCGTTAAATAGCACGAAATTAAATAATTTAGGAATATTTTAATGTGATTTTTTTCAATAAGATTAATCATTAATTTTTCAACTTTTATAAAATAACTATGGATAAAAATATCTTAAAAGGCATCAGATGAATATTCGTATAAACAATTAAATTAATAAAAATTTGCTACATGACTTTCTATACAAACTTCGACTAAAGCATTCGCACATGATTAATAAATTTTGGAACATTTTGCACATACATTTTCGAATATCTTCAAAGCTTATTCATTTATAATTCTTAATAATACTTAAATTCATTTATAATAAAGCTGAAATTCGTTTATTTAATTTAAAAATTTAATTTATAAATACTTTTAATGTAAATAAGGAAGAACTTGTTTAGGTTTAAAAATAAATATTTGTTTATATACATGTTGATAAAAAACTATGTACGTGCATACTTCTGGGGAAAATAATTTATACAACGTTATTTATTCCATTTTAGAATGGACCTAAATAAAATGGATATTATTAATTCCAATAATTACTTTCCTGTTTGTTAGCCCATGTTTGAGAACAAACATTTTTTTAACAAGAATATCCAAAATCGACAGCTAAAAACTATTTGACTAATCAGTTTTGCGCTTGGCTACTCGAAAATCTAACCGAATACACTCATAAAGCAAACATTAAATTATTGTAATTACATGTAACAAACTCTTTATTTACTTTTTATTGCATTAGAGGAATTTTTTTACCCATGAAATAAATGGAATGTTTTGGAGTACTGCTTTTTAGTGTCCTTGATCACATTGAATTTTTACATTTTTTTCAAGAATATTTTTATACACAATATTTATTTACAAAACAATTGAGTAATTATTAAATAATTTAGTAAAAAAACAAATTAATTCAAAAGAAAAATTTACGTAAATCTTTCTAAAAATTCATTTAGAGAAAGCAAAGACAATTTTATTTCGAAGTGAAAATAGATTTTAAAAATAATTATCATAGATTAAAAAAATGGATTAATTAATAAATAATTTCGTAAAAAATTAACTCGAAATAAAAATTAACGTAAAGGGGTTTTAAAGATCGTCTATTCTTTTTCAAAGTGAAAATAGATTTTTTAAGGAAAGAAAATCGTTTGGAATTCAAAATTTTTTTTTTTAACTTTTTAATTGATTGCTGTGATGTGTTTTGTTCTTACATTAAATTAATCTAATTAAAGAAATCACTAGATTGATTAAATGTAATCTAAATCTAAATTCTACGAGTAACTTGTATATCATCCCATTCGATTACATTTTTATTTTTTTTTTTTTCGACCATAAGCACATCTTTATTGAAAATAATTTTGTTTCACAGTTCCAGGAATGGTTTCATTGCAATGACAGATGCGTAGCGGATTCAGCGTTACTCAGAGGGCTGCTACATTGCACCCTTTTTTTTTGCCATCATAATTTATAAAGATATTTCTCCATATAAAAATCATATGAATTTTTGTAATCTTTTACTTGTATCCTCCAATACAACGGAAATGTTTTCCGATATATAAACACCTCCATCAAAATACCGCGAAATCACTTGCTGGGTTTGAACCGAACTCCCCTTTTACGTAAAGCTTAACCAGCTATCTACAGAACGTTCCTACCGTAGAGAATAATTTTTAACAAAATGTATTTAATAAAAATTATTTAATTATTGCTTACAAAATCGTGTAATGCATGTTTACGAAGAAAATAATTATTTTCTATAATATAGTAAGAAAAAAAATATTATGTAATCAGAAAGGTAATACTAAATTAATTATTACAAAAAATACAAAAAAATTGTAAATTCATTGCTATTATATTGAGTCTGAGAAGGTAAAATTTCCAGACTCAACACAACAACCTTCAGACGACCTTATAAACCACTAATTTATCTCTTGTAATTATATTTACCAACTTACAAGATAAACTAACTCCATAATTGCCGCAGATTTCATTTCACCATACAGCCAAAGAAAATGTTCTACAACAAATATTCGAAATGCAATTAAATTATTCTTTATCAAAACGAATTTCTATTTCGCGTCCCCCACCCCTTACCCCTCCTTTACTCTGGGGGCGATCTGAATTTTAAAAAGCCTTCATTATATTCCAGCAAATAGCATCTTAAAACGTAATTTTATTCCATTGTAAACATTACTCCTCCTTTGCCGATCGAGGCGCCCGGTCGCCATGGCAACGGAACGAGCTTTTGCCGACGTTGCCGGAGCAACCGTTCATTTATTCACGAGAATATCTTTTGCAATTGGTGGATTTCGTGAACTGCGGTTACAGTTAGGAAAAATTTTTAAATTCTGTTTATTTCGAAATGAAATTGGAGGGTTTTTTTTTTTTTTTTGTTTATTTCCCCAATACATTTCGTTTAGGGAAGGATTTTATTTCGATTTTGTTTTATTTTTTTATTTATTATTTATTTTTTTGTTTTGTTTTGTTTTGACATTTTGATATAATTCAATGGAGGTTTGAATCGATTGCACTTTTATGTGTGTTTTTAAAACTTTTCTAATGTTATTTCCGAGAATTCCTATTTTCAATAGCATACATGTCTGAATTATGACTATTAGGTATGTCTGACTTATATGTCTAAATTAACATAATTTCAATTTTGATAATTAAACTTTAACTGCAAATACGTCATTTATAATCACCAAGCTACGGAATTGTAGCATATTCTTATTATGGAAAATATCGCAATTATGCATTTGGTTGTGAAACCAATGCAGCATTTATTTTAAATTGAAAATTTGATTTATTTGAAATTACGAACTGTATTCTAGTTGATAATTTTTTAATTGAAAAAACACAAACATAAGGATTTTTAATCATTTCGCCCTCGACAATCGTTTAATCATTTTGCCTTAAAATGAACGCATTTAAATAAAATAAAATATCTGAAAGTATATTAAAAATACAATCTGTTAGCAACAAATTCTGTTCTAATTGTAAACCTAATTTTACAACTCTTCCCGCCCGACTCGTGGCTACGTGCGCAGCTGGTGAGCATTAGGTCTGAGGTTCAATCCGCGTAGATACTGTTTCAAAAACTGGGAGATTCGATTGCGTTTGCGTTGTTCAGCATCTTGCCTCGTTAAGCGAACTACCAGGTGGGAGTTTTTTCGGGTTTTCTCCCATAAGATACGCAAATGCGAGGTAGTTCCCTCTAAAATTGCTCTCCCCTTGATAGAAAAACTGGAAAACTATCTCCAAGATGGATACGAGACTCTCTACACGCACTTACATAATTATAAACGAATCTCCTCGATTCTGAAAGTAGCAGATCTCCTGCACTTAAGATGCGCTAGTTATCACAGCGTCTTTAAGTCAGGCAGTACTTTTGTTTTCAATTTAAAAAAATGTACATTCAATGAACAGCCTTTACACAATACTTATGTTTCATTTTACGATTATAAGAATTGAAATATTGAGAAAAAGCAAAAATATTTAAAAATGAAATCTGTTGCTGCAGTTCATTAATCGCCAGTCTCGTGGCTCAGTGGCAATGTGCGCCGCTGATGAGCATTAGGTAGAAGCTCTATCTTTTGGCGGCTTTGCAGTAGACACTGATAAAAAAGGAAGAGCTTCGATGGCGTTTCGTATGTTCAATATCTTGCTTGAGCCAGACTACCTGGTGGGAGTTTGCCGGATTTTCTCCCATACGATACGCAAATGCGGGGAATAGTTCCGTCTAAAAGTTCAACTACTCCAGCGACACGGGTCAGACTTCTACCTACGGTTGGCCCATCACAACAGAAGCTGCCTCCCTTTCCCTCCTTCCATGAGACCACATGGGTTATTGGACTTGGTCTAGATGTTTGTTGTCGGCCAAGTGAGATCAGAAGAAAAAAAAAGTTTTGGAAAAAGAACTTTTTACTAAAATTAGAAAATAAATACAAGAAACTTAGTTGGATATTTCGTTTTGGGATTGAGTCCTTGCGGTGCCATGGATGTTTGTACTGGTTCGGAATCCACTTTTAAACAGTATATACTGGTCTAACATTACTGTAGAGCGTTGGGCGTGGGGCTGAAAAACCTACCCCTTAAAAAGAAATAATCTCTTGTCTCGAAATCTGCCAGTAGACAGACAGCCTTGGCCCACCATCGGGCTGTTGCGCAAGAAGTTGGATATTTAAATAAAATAAAAACAATTCCCTAATTTCATTCTATTTCCATTTAGTCAACATTTCATCAAACGAATCTAATGAACTTGAATGTTTTGTGGAAATTTATCATTGCATACCGGATTTCACATATAGCCTTTTATAACATGCTCTTAAAATGAATCTTGCAGCATGCATATGCATAACCTCAAGACCGAACTACACGCCAAAATGCAGTTGAAAGCACTTTTATGGCTGTTTAAATGGATGAGTTTCTTGACTAAATAATTTGGTTAGGTTGGTTGTAGGATCTTGTAAGGTATTCGAGTATTGATCAATTCGTTATTCTATACTTAAGGCGAAACTCAGTAGCGACTTAACGAGAGTCGGCAAAGTTTGATAAATAAACGGTATGTTCATTGTAATGAGCATTATTTGCTCATGTCGTCGTCGTGCAAGATGCTCATTACATGACGTCTTTACAGCCATTTATCCACCATTAAGAGTTCCCAATTGTTGCATTTAATCCAATCAGAACGCAAGTGGAAGGATATTGAATAATAGCCCTCTAACAAAGCGAATCCTAACCTTGCCGGTGATGAATGGTTCCCGCCGGTGCTGAAACAAGAAGAGTTGTCAGGGATCCAGAATTTCTCGCATGCCCATTGTCTGTTCTAAGGGTTAATGTATTCCATTGTACCTTAGCAGCTTTTATCGCGATTCAAAATTCTGCGAAATTTCACAAGTAATTTTTTTTTACTTGTCAAATTCCTTGTTATTTTCTCCACTACACATCTTAGACGGTTATGAAATGTGTATTTCCCAATTAAAATTCGCAAGCGAAATGTTGACTCAATTGTTTTAAAAGAAAGAATCTCTGGTAGGATACAATCTTTACGTTCTTAGTACCCGACTCGTGACTTCGTGGCAAGGTGCATCGCTGGTGAACAGCTGGTAAGGCTGAGGTCTAATCCGCTAGACACTGTTTCAAAAAACGAGGAAACTCAATGGCATTCGGGATGTTCAGTGTCTTGCCACGTGAGTCGGACCACATGGTGGGAGTTTTCCGGTTTTTTCTCCCATGCGACACGCAAAGGGGGTGGGGTAGCTCTTCCTGAAGGCACTGCCGCCCTTCTTCAGCAATTCGGGGCCAAGTGGGACTTCTTACTATGGGTGCTCCATCACAGCAGAAGTTGCCTCACCCTTTCCCTCCATCCATGAGTAGACTACTCATGGGGTGTCCGTCCCGCGTTGATGGACACTGAGAATTAATTTATTATTAAACTGAGAATTAATTTATTTAGAATTATTTATTAATATTATTATATTGGTGGCTCTCGTGTTCACTTACGCATGCCACACACAAGACGATGTGGGAGGGGACATTGCAGCAAGCAGGACTTTTAGAAGTAACTGCTTCGTATTTGTGTGTCGTATGGAAGAACACCCGGAAAAAATTCCATTGGGCAACCTGATTGTCGATGTGTAGCATTTGATACACATCGTCGCAACTACAGTCGAGTCTTCCAATTTCTGATAGCAGTGACTACAATTAATGAATTCGAAGGTAAATTCCTTCTATCTCACGATTCGGGCATTTTAATATACAACGGCCACAAAAGTCAAATGTTTGAATCTAACAATTTACTGAAAAATTGTTAATCACATTTAACATAACTCTATTTTTGTATGTTGTTCAAATTTTAGAAATTATAATAATTGTAGGCGTGGTTCATCCTTACTTGTCACTATAACTCCGCAACCCATCCCTGTAGCCCTACTTGGGTTATAGGGTATGGTAGTTCTTCGTCCTCAATTCATGATTTGGTTTGGTTTGTCATTCATTTTGGTTTGTCTACGGTCATTTTTTGGCATACATTCTCTTTAATCCGGGACCTATAGTTAATGTGGATTCCGAACCACTCACAAACATCCATGGTTCGTACCTGGAGACTGTGGTACCAAAGGCCAGAGCGCTAGCCAATTGGCCATCAGGCTGCAGTGTCGGATAGCTAGTCACTCAGCCATCAGGCAGCAAGTTTCCGATACAATATTTAAATTTATTTTTATTAAATTAAATTATTTATTTATATTCTAATACTAGCCGGAATTACCCTCACTTTTCTCAGACAAAGCAAGCCAGCTCCTATGAAATGTGAATTACAAAAGGCTGCCTTTTAAATACAGAAATTAAATGAATTCTAATACAGTTGCATTCATGTTATTGAAAAAAATTCTGCTTTTATTTCATTTTATTTTTACTTTATGTCATACTTAACTTAACTTATTGTTGGGTTCTAAGACATAGAGGGGACAAACCGAGCTCAAATTTAGCGTGTTTAACAATGACCCTATTTAAATTAATTTTTAATAAATTGTGTGATTTATATTACAATTTATTCTAATTCTAGTCGGCATTACCTTTGTTTCGATCGGACAAAACCACACAGCTCTTATCAAACGTGAATTAAAAAACAATTGTTTAGCCTTATAATTAATGTACTTAAGGTCAAATTTTTTGTTTAAATCATCCTATTCTAATTGTGTCTTATGATACTAAATGCTAATTTTACTGTAGATTACAACATTGTAGTCTTTTGAATCGAAGCGGCTGTTTAATAGACATGAACGGAATCCTCCAAAATAGATTCTGTTTTCCTTTATCTTTTCCTGGCATTATTTTCGCTTCTGTTTTATTGTTTGAAAACTGTTTCAAGGGCATGCTTGCGATAAATAAATAAAATTTACACGATAATTAGGTAATTATATGCTATATATACACTCAAGAGCCAAAACATTATGACCACCTGTCAATAACGAGTTGGCCCACCTTTGGAGCGCAACACAGCTTCAACCCGCCTTGGCAGGGATTAATACCAGTTAAATACCACTTCCACCTGATCACGTGCCTTCCACGTCATCCAGGCGAGTTCATTGCAAAAACGTAGGGGTGGTCATAATGTTTTGGCTCTTGAGTGTATATATATATAACATTTCTTAATAACTATGCAATATTAATTATATAACCTTATTATTCATTGTTCACAATAAAGTATACTTTACTGATATCAATTCTGCAATGTTTACTTAAGAAAAAGGAGCTTAACTTTTAGATATGCTAACTTAGCAAATTATCTCTTTGATATAAAAGAGTTAATAAGTTTTACTTTCACCTGACTCGTAGTTCGGAGATAAATCGTGAGCACGAGGCCCGAGGTTCAATCCGCTGGCGGTGTTGATGTGCACACTGTTTCAAAAAATGGGGAGACTCGAGGGCGTTTTGGATGTCATCATCTTTCTTCGTCAGTCAGACTACCTGATGGAAGTTTTCGCAGGTTTTCTCCCCTGCGATACGCAAACACGGGTTAGTTCTTCCGGGAGGGACTGCATTCTTCGGAGACAAGTCCGACTTTTACCTACGGGTGCTCCATAATAGCAAAAAGCTACCCCCTTTCACTTCATTTATGGGTAGACTACTCATGGGATGTCCGTCCCGCACTGCAGGGCACTGAGGATTAGACACAACACTAATTTAACCACCATATGTGCTCAATTAAAACCACCACCATATGTGCTCAATTTAAATTTGCATTTAAATATATTTCTGTATGATTTTATAATTATTGTTAAAATTGTATGGATTTCCAAAACATATAAGATGTTTTAAACATGATTCAAAAGAGACAGATATAAAATTATCTGTTGCTGTGTTGTGGCTCATCCTTACTATCCTGTAGTGTGGGATGGACGTCCCATGCATAATCTACTCATGGATGGAGGTAAAGGGGCAGCTTCTGTTGTGATGCAGCACCGGTAGGTAGAAGTCTGGCTTGGCTGCGTGACGCTGCGCAGTCATATGAGACCAAGTCCTACGTTTTAAAGTGGACTCCGAATCACTACAAACATACATGGCACCGCCGAGTCTGTGACGCGAAACCTGTGACACCGAGCGCCAGACACTCGGCCATTTAGACCCATAAAATTATATTTTAACATACATAAAACGTTATCTCATGTCCATTCTAAAAATTTCTATACCTATTCGAAACTTTATATGAAACTCATTTTGAGTTAATATTGACGTTTTAAAGGAGGAGGGGGATCCTTTTATCTTACAGAAATCAAAATTCTGTCTAAAAAATTTTTAAAACAATTTTTTAAATTTGAATTTATTTCAATGAATGAAAAACAGCGAAGTGTACTTTAAAGGAAAAGTGTGTATTTTCGAAACTCTTCTCGTAATGTCTATCCAATAGCAGTAAGAGAAGAGCAAGCAACCACGGATTGAAACAGCTGGAAGGAGCGAATAAAGCCGAGACTGCGTTTTACTGTCCTGACTCATCCTCTTTTTTTTCAATGTCATCCGTCAAACCACACGGTTAAGATGCGACTGCAGTTCGTTGCTTCCGCATCTGTTGTTGTGGTTCACTGTTTAGATAAGGTACTCGACAATTTATTTTTTACTGCATGTCGAACTCTTTTGTCGTCTCTTCGTAAAAGATTTCGTTTTTTAATAATAAAGTTTATATGTGTGTTTAAAAAAGGAAATTCATAAAAATATATAATTTGTAGAGTTGATCTAATTAATGTAAAATTATTAATTAACGTATTTCTTTAAAATATTATTTATAGCTAACGATTTTAAAAATGAATTTTCTTTTTTCAGATATTTTTGATATGGTTCTCCTAACAGCAAGAATTTGAAAATCTCCATAAACATTAAAAAGAAAAAAGTAATAATAATAATAAACAAATATTTAATTCTTCATTTCTTTCTTGTAGTAATACTAATAAGTAAATAATTTTTTTTATCTTAATCTCTAAAACGGGTTTTCCAGTGGCACTATAAAGTTGATTCTATTTTTATTTTTAATACATTATTTCAAACCCGACTCGTGGCTCTGTAGCAATGTGCGCCGCTGGTGAACATGAGGTGAGGTTCAATCCGCCGCCGGCTTTGTTGTAGACACAGTTTCAGAAAACGAGGAGACTCGATGGCGTTTAGGGTGTTCATTATCTTGCCTCGTTCATAGGACTACCTGGTGGGAGTTTTCTGGGGTTTCTCCCATACGATACACAAATGAGGGGTAATCCTTCCGGAGCGCACTGCCCTCCTACTCCAGCGACACGGACCCAAGTCAGACTTCTACCTACGAGTGCTCCATCACAACAGAAGATGACCCCCTTTCTTTCTTTCCTTCCTTGAGTAGACTACTCATGGGATGTCCGTCCCCCACTGTAGGGCACTAATGATTAGATATACAGGTTTCGCTATAATAACTTTGTTAAACGCTTTTGGTTGAAAACTTTGTTTTCCTACAATATTTGATAATCACTATTATTGTTCGTTTATCATTAAGATCGTTCATTGTTATTTTTTTCCATGAATTCTATAATTCTTTAGAATACAATTGATTTCTGTAAAAAAGCAGCCTCGCCATCCTACCTTCCGGTTAATTCTAACTTATTAAAATTATTTACTTAATGTTTTATTTTTTATTTTTATTCAAGTTATCATTGTAATAATGCTATCCAGAGAAATATATTTTTAACATTAGTCATAATATTTAATGTATCAATTAATTACTTCGCGCTTCTGTCGGATTTGAACCTTCGTCTTCTTGCATGACAGCGGCCTATGGCCAATTGACTAGCGCTCTGGCCTTTGGTACAACATGCTTCAGGTTCGAACCCTGGCGGTGGCATGGATGTTTATGAGTGGTTCGGAATCCACGTTAAACTGTAGGTCCCCCGTCTAATTAGCCCAAAGTATGCAAATAATGACCGTAGAGCGACAGCCAAACCAAATTTTGCATGAAAAAATCTGTGTGCCTCGTGTTTCACTTAAGCCTCGTCCAAACGAGAGAATGAGACAAGAGAGTAGTTCTCTCTCCGAGTGTTTTCGTTTGACGGCGAGAAACAAGCAACGTTATCTCTTGCCGCGAGGGACATTTGGTCGAAAATGGCGTCCGCGAGAAATCCTTTAATGTGACAAAAAAAACCGACTATTTGTGGAGAGGAACAAGTCGGATGACTCACTCCGAGGGTTCCGTCCACACTGAGACAAACCGGTTTATACACTAATGTCCATAAATTAAGGATAATGAAGATCAGGCAAAGAAAGAGACAGAAGCAAAACAAATTTGACTTATTTGTAAAGTCTATTTACTAAACAACAGGTAAAGAGCAAAAAGATGCTATATGTTTGACATAATTAATAAAAAGTGCGATTTTTACCCTGGAGCACATTTCAAAAAGAATCTATTTACAAAAACAGTATAACATGGTTAGTATGATGATTAATATGGAGTATGTCTTCCGGACGATGCAATACAGGCCTTACAACGCCTAGGCATGCTGAGTATCAAATTATCAATCTGATCTTGGGGAATATTACACCACTCATCAAGCAATGCCCTCCGAAGTTCCGGTTGACAGGTGGGAGGGGGTTGACGGGCTGCAATTCGTCGGCCAAGCATATCCCACACATGCTCTATTGGATTCAAGTCCGGTGAGTATGCTGGCCACTCCATACGGGTGATATCCTCAATTGAAGGCATTCGTCTACAATGTTTGCACGGTGAGGACGGGCGTTGTCATCCATAAACAGAAATTCGGCACCCAGGGCGCCCCGAAACAAACGTACATGTTGTTCCAGAATGACATCCCGATAGATGTGGCCTGTCATCGTTACACTTTGAACATGCAGGTCAGTTCTGGAACCAAGAATAATTCCTCCCCAAACGAGCCACCCTGCACCACCGTAACGGTGTCGTTCAATGGTGTTCTCTTGGTGGTAACGGGTACCTGGCTCTCTCCATATGAAAGTCCGGCGAGAATCAGACTGCAAACTAAACCTGGACTAGTCGGAAAACATCACACCAGACCACTGTTGCGGTGTCCACAATGCATGCTCTCTACTCCAGGTTAATCGCAGGCGACAGTGAGTTGCGGTATGTGGAACACATCTGACAGGCCTACGAGCATATAGACCAATGTGCCTAAGCGTCTGTACACGGTCTGCCTTGAAACTGTCGTACCGGTAGCTGAAGAGAGCTGATGAGACAGGTCTGATGCTGTGCTCCGTCTATTTCTTTTGGCAGTAACTACTAAATACCGGTCCTCATTCGGCGTTGTAACTCGGGGGCGACCTGTGCTATAATATCTACTCACATTACCATCATCTTGGAATCGTTGTCAAAGCCTGGAGATGACACTCTGGGCGATTCAAGTTCCTCGGATACTTCCAGCTGGGTACGTCCACATTCCAGTCGTCCGATAATTCTACCACGTAAAAAGAATCCAAATGCTTCCTTTTTGTGCCATAACTATGCGGTTATTGCACTGAAAGGCTTTTTAAAGCGCTTGTGAACAATTTTACTTCTTTGCCACCATTCCTTATATACCCCTCTCTTACACTCTCGTCATTGTGACGTACTATCCGCGCCATCTGGTGGTTTCCGGTAATTTGCATATTCTTCTTCAACATGTGTGTGATAATTCTACAGGTGAAATTTTTATTTTAGAGTTCAATTTCTGTGTGATTCTAAATTATCCTTAATTTATGGCCATGAGTGTAATTGGTTCACAAGAACTACTCACTTGTCTCGTTCTCTTGTCTGGACGCTGCTTAAATAGAACACGAGGCCCACTGATGTTTAACAGAAACTTTCAGATTTACAAGGTTATCCAGCGCCCTCTAATTTTTCAAGGTTTCCTAATTCCCCTGAAGCAACGACAAAAATTTGCTGTCATCGGAGTAAACGTGGTGCGTTCCATTTGCGTGTTCCAAGATAGAAAATAAACATAGTATTTTAATTTGTGCTTTTAATTTGTGACAAACTGTTCGATTCGTGTATTTGTCAAATTTCATTCCATTCCAATCAATAAAAAAAAAAAATGCACAACGAAATTTTCAGCATTTTTTTGGAAATAAATGTATTTGTCTATTTTAGAGAATTTTAATTTTAAATTAATTTATACGTGTACAAAATGTGTCACACATTTTAATAAGAATTTCAGATCTTATTAAAAAAACTCCCTCCTTGCAAAAAATTAAAAGACTTTAAAAAAACGTGATATTATTTCAAACGTGATATATTTTTTCCATGTATAGGAATGACTTTAGTTCTTTTTTCATTTCCTTACAACTTAATGTATGGCATAATGGTTGATTGTGATTCATTTTTATTACTAGAAAATTCTTTGTTCTTTTAGAAATAGAATAAGGATACAAAAACAAAATTTATTTGCGAAAAAAAGAAAAACAAAATTTTGCAAAACCACTATAAAGATATGAAATGTTAAGAAATCATTCATAAAATAAAATCAGAATCATCTACAACAGATGAAACCATTTATCAAAGTTGTTGCTGTGTCTAATCCTCAGTGCCCGTCAGCGCGGGACGGACACCCCATGAGTAGTCTTCTCATGGAAGGAGGGAAAGGGCGTAGCTGCTCTTGTGATGGAGCCTCCGTAGGTAGAAATCTGAGTAGGCTCCGTGTCGCTAAAGAAGTAGGGGCATTGCCTTCCGAAGAACTTTTGGGGAAGGGCCACACATATGCGTATCAGGTGGGAGAAAACCCGGAAAACTCCCCGGGTAGTTCGATTTACGAGGCAAGATGCTGAACATTACAAACGCCATCCAGTTTCTTCGTTTTTTGAAACAGTGTCTACAACAATCCCGCCATCTGATGGAACCTCAGACCTTATGCTCACCAGCGGTGCACGTTACCACTGAGCCATGAGTCAGGCTGGCAACAACTTATAATTGCAACAAAAGGCCATGTGTCACTGAAGAAGGAGAGCAGTGCCTTCAGGGAGGACTTTGAGGTGGAAACTACTACACATTTGCTATCGCAGGGAGGAAACCCAGAAAACTCCCACCAGGTGGTCCAACGTAAGATGCTGAACATTAGAAACATCTCTGAGTGTCATCATTTTTTTGAGACAGTGTCTATAACAATGCCGCCAGTGGATTGAACCTCAACCCCAGCGGCGCACGTTACCACTGAAGGCACAAGTCAGGCATTTATCAAAGCTGTTGGCATAGATGGCTTTGTGTTTCTGTTTCAAGAAATACCTAACATTTAAACATGAGTTTATTTGCTGTGGTACAAAGCAGGACACAGAAATATGATCTTCTAATTATTTATATATGGATTATAATTTTCTGCCAATATGTCGATCGTTGAGAAGAATGAGGACGTAAAATGTTTTAATAATTTGTAAACTATGTAAACCAGATTTTTTGCAAAGGATTTATGCAAATTGCTCCTTAATTCATTGCATATTAAAAATAATCTCACGAAACAACGGGAAAAAATAAACCACAAATGGAAATGATTACGCAATAACAAAGCTCTGAATAACAAAGTAACCACATTGAGTTCAAAGGATCTAATGCTTTGCGTTGGAATCGTATCAAGTGTCCAGTTTCAACCGACTATCTTCATTTAGAGTAGGAAACAATTTAAAACTCCCTACAGAAATCTCCACAATTCTAATATTACTGTCTTCAATAGTATTCGTGTTTGATTTATGTCATAATAAAACTTCAATTATTAAATGATATTTTTCTTTCAATAGAGAAAGAAGTAGTTATAAAATGCATCTCTTAGGTTTTAGTTGAGTAGCGTCACACTGATGCTTCTGTTATTGTCCATTTTTTAAACAAATGAATGAAAGTTAACTTTTTTTTTTAATTTTATTTAAATTTCATAACAGAACGTAGACAGGTCTTGTGGTCAGCTTTAACAACCCTTGCGGTCTGACGGCCAATTGGCTAGCGCTCTGGTCTTTGCTACCACAGGCTTCAGGCTCGAATCCTGGCGGTGGCATGGAAGTTTGTTCGTGGTTTGGAATCCACGTTAAACTGTAGGCCCCGGTCTAATTAGACCATTGTGTGCAAAAAATGACCGTAGAGCGACACACAAAAGTATACGTTTCACATGCATATCTACTTCTTTTAAATCTGTGAAACATGTTCAAAAAAAAAACTAAACTTTCAACAGACCACTGACGGGGAATGAGGGAAGCACGGTACGCCTTCTTGGATGGCTTTTAGGATCAACTACTCCATATTTGATTGGCGTAAGGGAGAAAATTTATAAAATCCCTTAACATCCATGTACATTCCATTTTTGTCTGTGTGTGCGTGTGTGTCTGTTGGCAGTTTATATAGTTCGATATGCCCGACTAGTGGCTCAGTGGCAACGTGCGCCACTGGTCAGCATTAAGGCGGAAGTTCAATCAGCTGGCGGCTTTGTTGTAGGCCCTGTTTCAAAATCGAGGAGACTCGATGGCATTTGTAATATTCAGCATCTTGACACGTTAGTCGGACTACTTGGTGGAGTTTCCCGGTCATTCTCTCTTACGATACGCAGATGCGGGGTAGTTCCTCATAAAAATCCTTTCGAAAATACTGCCCTCCTTCTTCAGCGACTCGTAGCAGAATTCAGACATCTACGTACGGATGCTCTATCACAACAGAAGCTGCCCCCTTTCCCTCCATCGAGTAGACTACTCATTGGATGTCCGTCCGTGCACAACCGGCCATGGAAGATAAGTCGCAACAACATATTTACGATATATGTGAAAATTACAAAATTTTAATGCCATTAGCAGGTATATACAGACTTTTGGAGACAGCGAGCTGCAAAAATGCTTTGTAACTTCACCGCGGCAGTTAAATCTCATAAAATTCTAAAAATATTCTTGCGATGACTGACATCTTGATGGTAGCTTTAACAACATATTTTTCTTAATACAATTATTCTTAAACCTTTTGAAGTCGGGACCGCATTTGAAATCATACAATTATTTGTACACACACTATATACAAATTTCTGAAAATAGACATTCGCTAATAACGCCTCACAGTTTTATATCCAGATAGTCAAATCCACAGACTATTAGTTACAGACGACGTAGCCTCACAGGCTGCAATGGAATTATTTATTTAATATTCAAATCAGAGACGCTGGCGATTCTAGAAGCCAAGCATGGAAATGACCGTTTTTAGTTTCTCAACCTTCTTTGGCGCAGGATTACTGTTTGGCGATTTTTATGTGAAGAAAGAAGAAACAAAACAATCAGAAAGGATAGTTGTTGTAATGAAAGTTATCTTTGAATGAAGAAACTGACAAGAAAAAGAGTAGTTATATTTATATTTTTATCTGGGCACATATTTCTCTGGAATACCACAGGGTGCACCGGAAGTCTTCTAGGGCGCACCCTTTCAGAACAATAATATTATTTTTGACCTAGATAAAGTCGGTAATATTAGGATTTTGATTATTTTTTTTTCATTTGGAACACTGCCACTGCACATTATTTCCTACTTTTTTTTTATGAGTGCTTTTTTTTTTTTTTTATTTATCTCCAACAGATTTGTATATTTTTAATTTAGTTTTATTTCATTCAATTCCACTTTGTTTTGATTATGGAATCTCTTCAATGTAACCAATATTTTTTTCTTTTATTGTCAAATATTTTTTTCAATAATAAATTTTTTCATGAAATTAAAAAAACAAAACCGGGAAATCTTAGTATGAAAAATGGTCTGTCTTCAAAATAATTGTGGAATATTTTTTAGAGGGTGGGAAATTATAGAGAATTTATTGTATAATAAACTGCAATTTCTTATTAACCAGTGATTTTTTTTTTGTCAGTTCTTGGTTCTTGTTAAACCAAATTTAGCAGCCTGATGCCTAATTGGCTAGCGCTCTGGCCCTCAGGTTCGAATCCTGGTGGTGTTATGGATGTTTGTGAGGGGTTCGGAATCCACGTTAAACTGTAGGTCCTGATCTAATTAACCCAAAGTGTGCAAAAAATGACCGTAGAGCGACAAACCATATCAAATCAAATCAAACCATGGGCCTCTACTTACCGGCAGATTTCGAGGATATGTTTTCTTTTACGGGTTAAGGTTGTCAACCCTACTCTCTACAGTCCCTATTAGACCGGGGCCTACGGTTTAAAGTGGATTCTGAACCTCAAAAACATTCATGGCACCACCGGGAACTCGACTCCCAGAATAATCTGTTGGTTCAGGTCTATTTATCCTAAAGTGTGTAGAAAATGACTGTAAAGCGACACATTAAATTCATATTTAGAGTTCCAACGCGAGTTATGCATGTTCGACTTCAGCGATTTCTATTTTTTTATTGCTTAATTTTTATGGTAATATTTATTTATATTTTATTTTATGGTAGTATTTAAGTATTTATTTTCTTTTATTTAATTAAAGCCATATCATGTTTTCCTATTTTAGCTTTTCGTTAATATCTGAAATTCTTCTAAAAAACATCTCTATTACATTGATTGTTGAAGTAAAATGGACAAACTTCGATATGTGCATCAATAAAGATTACACTCATCAATAAAGTAAAAGATGATAACACTAAGCAATTTCTTAAGCACTAAGGATTTTTTTACAATAGCTTCTTTGTTTCTTAATTGCAAATTATTATCATTATAACAACGTCTTGGTCTTTATTCTGCATATATTTCTGAACCAAAAGATCAAGACGAACTGTGAGAACCAGAAAGGACTATTTTCCTTTAAAAAATGTTTCTGAAATGAGGCAGTTTGTATTCTATTGCCGACTTCAGTTAATTGAGCAAAACAAAGTGTTATTCGCTGCAGGACAACACGGGGGAAGGGAGGGGGAAATCCCAGATCACGTGCGGCGACCTTGGTCGAAATGTCGAGGGCGACGGGGACACATGGAGAGAGAGAGAGACCTTGGTATTCCAAACCAGGAAGAACAACTTTCTCCACTCATTAATGCACCAAAATCTGCGGAGGAATCTTTCTGAACGCATCCACTGCAGTTGTATCGGGGCATTAGTTACTTACCTCCTCAAAGAATATTAATTCAAGTATACGCATTCTTATGTCACGCTTTCGTGCATGTTTTCGAACACCCCTTTAAGATTTTTTTTTTTTTTTTTTTTTTTAATGCTGTATTATTAGAATCACGAGATTTTTTTGTCATGGTTACATTCCATTTTTTAATGTTTTTGTATATTGGAGAAATAAGATAAATTGTTTGTTTTTAAAGAGCGGTTTATTGTGTTGGAGTGAATTCATTTTTTTTTTTGTCTCATTCAAGTGTTTTATAGCAAAAATGCACGGAATGTTTACGTCCAAATGTCACTTATGATGGCGCTCGATACCATAGACTAGGGGTACGAATCGTAACAGTTGTATGGATGTTTGTAGTGGTTCGGAATCCACTTTAAACAGTAGGCCCCGGTCTAATAAGATCTTAGAGCGTAGGGCTGACAACCGTTCCCCGTACAAAGAAAACATCTCCCGTCTTGGAATCTGCCAGTAGGCAGGCGCCTTTGGCCCACCATGGGGCTGTTGCGCCAGTGAAGGAGAAGAAGAAGAAATGTAACTTGTATTCATTACGGTTAATGAAAAAATCATTGAAAGATGCGAAAAAGTGTGTATCATATATTAATTATTTATTATATCATATATTGTGTATTATATATTCTTTTTTAATATATTTAGCATAAAAATATCAAAAAGTAAAAATTTAATCAAATGCGATACGAGAGTGATATTGAATTTTAGCTCTTGGTGTCACAGACCTCAGGTTAGAGTCCCGACGGTACCATGGATATTTGTAGAGGTTTGGAATCCACTTTAAACCGTAGGTTCTGATCTAATATGACTGGAAAGCGTTGAACGTAGAGAGATGTTTGGTAGACGTAAAGATTGTTAAGGACCCTACTCCGTACAAAGAAAGCATCTCCTGTCTCATGAAATCTGCCAGTAGGCAGGCGGCTTTGGCCCACCATGGGGCTGCTGTGTTTAGTGAAGAAGATATTTTGCATCTATTCAACATTTGTGTAAAATCTGATATCGAATGATTTATTTCTGAAATTCAACTTATAAAAATGTATATCAGAATAATGAGATTAATAATTATGATAATAAATAAAAATCTAAATAATTATATATTAAAAAAAATCGTCTGCTTAAAAAAAAAAAAAATCATTCCTTCTGCCTGAAAGAAAATTAAAAACATTATATTTCAACAAAAACGTACGAAATGTTATTGCCTTTTTGATGAAGATATAAAATTTCAATTTAATTTTTAATAACTAAATTGCATTATAAGAAATGAGAAGATGATAACGAAAAATCTTTTCTCTAAGATTTCAAGAAAAGGGAACTCTTCTTTTTTATGCTCAGTGAATTTCGTTCCTGGTTTCAATCCTACCGTAATTAGTTTTATCCGGTGAGTTGACTTATCCGACGTATGTAATGTAAATATTACGGAGTGGATCTGAAATCGTTTCTGCGTTGGAGATTTATGAGCATAATAATTTATGGGTAATTGAGTGACGCAGTTTCTATGGGTAACATTTTTTTCCCGTATTACAGAACTCGTAAATTACGTACACAGATGCTTTTTGATTGAAAAAAACTATTCTAGTAAATGTTTTTATTTATACTTTTTAGACATTGAAGAGAACAATAAAATAATTTGAATAAAAGATTAAATTATTCACTAAATAATAGTAAGGAAAAGTTATGTAGATTATTAAATAATAATAATATATTAGTTCCATCTAATACCTTTTTCGTTATAATAATTATTTTTTGTGGGTTATTTTAATTTGGGAGGCCTGATGACAAGAGTGACTAGCGCTCGGCTCGGTTTTTGGGTTCGAGTCTGAGTGGTGCCATGGATATTTGTCGTGATTCGGAATCCACTTTAAATCATAGGGTCCCGGTCTGATATCACTGTAGAGAGTTGGCGTAGGGATGGCAATCCTACCTTGAAAAAAAGAAAGCATCTCCCCTGTCTCGAAATCTGCCAGTAGGTAGGCTCGGTAGGCCTTGCGCACGATGGGGTTGTTGCCACAATGATGATGATAATGATTTTAACTATGAATATTAAATACCTTGTTTTAAGGCCCGATTCAAGACTCTGTGATAATGTCTGTAATTAGGATGCAGGAGTCTGTTGTGCTCATTGCTACCAGAAAAGAGTCGATTGCAGAGCGATT
The DNA here is from genome assembly GCA_021605095.1 of Caerostris extrusa. NCBI lineage: Eukaryota > Metazoa > Arthropoda > Arachnida > Araneae > Araneidae > Caerostris > Caerostris extrusa. The sequence continues at coordinate 203,705 of BPLR01005242.1, read as the reverse complement.
AGGACAGCTTGTACAAAAGGCCTCGCATCGATCGCAGATGATGCTTGGTGAAGTTTTCTAGGTTTTCTGCCTTACAGCACATAAATGTAAGGCAATAGCCCTGAAAGCCCTCTAAGAATAGAAAATAGTTCTTCATTGCTTGATATATATATATATATATACATATAAATAGAACACTAATATCCCCCCCCACTGTACAAAAAAACCGTTCTTTTAAAACATTTGATCGTTTAATTTTTCAATATATTCTCTACTGATATAATAGTTAGCCTGATTGTTACTGATATAATTGTTAACCCTCTTTTTCATTCCTTCCATTAGCTCCCACTCTCCCTATGTATATCTTGTTCAAATTTTCAATCGTTCATAAAATACTTTTATTCATCCACTCAACTTCGAATACAATTTTTTTGAACTTATAGTGGAGGGCACTGGATGTTGATACAGTTTTTTCAAATATTAATTCAGTAATTAAATTTAATTCATTAATTTTAGTTTTTTTTTTTTTAAGATTTAAGTTACATGAAACAACCAATAAATGGCACCAGATAAAAAAAAAAAAATATTTATAAAGGACTTTCAGCAATAGAGTGAAAAAAAAAGTAGGAATTGACTTTAAATTTTTTATATTACTTGTTAACCTGACCTCGTACAGAAAAATGTAATATTTGAAGTTCATCATCAAAACTTTGCCTTTTACGATATTAGCGCATGCGCACGATCATCTCGTTTCCAATTTTAGAACTACCTACTTACCAACAATAAGCCCATTAAAACAAGACAATGAGTTGTAAACATACAAACGATGTTGAGCTAAAACTTTTTTTTTTAATTTGCTTTATATTTCAAAAATAACACCCATTCGAAAGAAATATGGATTCTTTATCTACTTCAATTACCATACCAACATTCCCGAGTAGGTCGTGCACCTTTCAGTAGTCCTTCATAAGACATTACGAAGGATTATTTCGACTCCAACATTCTGAAAGGTAATAAATAACAGCCTTTTCATGCTTCCAAAGTTACGTTTCTTTACTACTACAATATCCAGTAAGGCATATACAGAAAGTGCCTTCTTTTCATTAAATTCCTTCTATTAGCTCACAATCTCCTATATATACCTTGTTCATATTTTCAATCGTTTACAAAATACTTTTTATCCATCCACTCAAGTTCAAACACATTTTTGAACTTGCAGTGGATGACACTGGATGTTAATATAGATTTTCAAATATTAATTCGGTAATGAAATTTAATTAATTCATTTTAGTTTTTTTTAGATTTAAGTTGCATATATCTACCAATAGAGGGCACCAGATGTAAGAGGAAAATTTCAACTTTATGTGTAAGGACTTTTTCTGCAATAGAGTGAAAAAAAAAATAGGAATTGACTTTAAATTTTTTTTTTATATTACTTGTTTTTGAGAATTTCATAGAATTTGCAATAAAAAAAACATGAGTCTAAAATCCCCATGCGATTGTTTGCGGATTAAATGTGCATTAAAAAATTTAAGTAAAAAAACAGATATTGATATAAGAAAGTAAAATGTAAAGCAGCAATAAGAGGCTAGATTTATTCACTACAGTATGAAATAAAAATAAAGATATCTAGTTTCGATGTTATTTATTCCAAAGTCGATATTCTTTTTTTTTAATAGTAGATAAAACTGGAAAAAAAAAAAAAATTGGGTTCTGTAAAAATCGATTCAATCCTTGCACTTTTTGATTTAGAAGAAACATATATGCACATGTCAGCAACATACAAAAAGAAAGAAATGTGAATTTATTATTTGAAAACATTTTTTTTTTTTTTGTATCGAAAAATCTTTCTAGAAGACAATCGATAACGAATTTTTATTTCGATAAAAATGTCATTTTTTTCTCTTCTCTTCAGTTTCGAATAAATGTGTTCTTTTCAACAAATAATTGTTGTTTCGCATTATTTATTTTCTTTATTCAATTTTTCGAGTAGTTTGTGGAATTGTGTACTTTCTTCACTTTTTGTTTAGATACGTCTTGGATTGAATATCGATTTTGAAAAATATCATTCAGTATAAATATTTCTTTTTATATTTCAGTATTTATCAAATTGACTTGCAAGTATATCCTATTTAAATTCGTTTTCCCTCGAATTCTCGTTCACAATTATCTTTTAGAGGGAAATTGCTGGAAAGAAAACTTACATTTTGAATCTCTGATTATGAATCTCTTATATTTCTCTTTTATTTCAAATACTGTGTTCTTGTAAATGTTTGAAAATTGCTTTAATTGTATTGTATGATCCAAAAATCGAAATACCCATGAATATGTTAATAATGTAGTATTTTTCTCACGAGAAGACATATAGCATTTCTTTTCCTAGGGAAAGTAATTTATATTCTTTAACAAGTGCCTATCACTCAAATCTGGCAGCAGATAAGCAGTGTTGTGGATATTTAGACTACATGCAATTAGTGTTTTGCTCTAATGAGAATAACCTGCCACTCAAATCTGATAGCAGATAATAATACATCATAAAATTAGCGATTGTCTGATTGACCTTCACAGATGGAATATGGACTACGTCATGAGTTGTTTCGTGATTGGGGATATCCATGGGATGAGAAAGTGTCTACTCAATGAGAAGGCAGGGAAGCTGATCCTCATCTTGTCGACTTTTCTTAAAAGGAGGCTTTTTGGAGAAGGAGTGTTTTGTAACGAGTCGACAAGAAATGTTGTTTTTCTCTATTTCTGTGAAGTGACAGAACAGTTCGGAGATTCCCCCTGTTTACAAAGTGAGCCCCTTGTGGTTTCGCGTATCACACCGTGTGATAATTAAGGTCTGCCGAAAACTGGGGTAGTGGATTCGTCGTAGACTCCGTCCTTGAAGTGAACTGCACTTGTGTATCAAATTTAAATCTTTAATTTGCATTTTGTTGTAAATAATAATTTGTAATAACCCAGAGTTCTGTATATATATATATGCATAATGCTTGTAAATAAAAATAAAAATGAATTACCTGTAGAACATGAACTGATCTCTATGTTCACGTAATACAACGTACTAGTTAGGGGTGCTAGTCAGATATACATGATGCAAAATTGCTTTGAAAGAAAAACTAAAATAGTTACTGGAGAATTTTTCAACTTCCATTTTTTTTTTTTCAGTTTTCTTTTCAATATCGTGTCATCTAAAATTTGAATTATTAAAAAAATATTTTTATTGCAATTAAATTCTCTCATAAGGGACATTTCATTCACTATGACAGCGCTCTTTTTGAATTTCTCCCATACGGTACGCAAATGCGAGGCAGTACCCCCTATAAGCCCTCCCTGAAGGCAATGCCTACTTTCTTCAACGACGTTTGACTTCTGACTACATGTGCTCCATCCCAACAGAAGCTGCCCCCTTTCCCTCCATCCATGAGTAGACTACTCATACGGTATCTGTTCCGTTATGCCAGACGTTACGGATAAGTCACAACAACAAATTAAAATTATGTTATATTAACATTTCTGTCAAATATCCGAATATCTTGTCTCTGTAAATATCTTGACGATGTATCTATTCATACATAGATATGCTCATGAATAGGATGATGGTTTCATGAAAGATTTACAAGTGTACTTTTGGGTCCTGGTATGGTAGTAAACCTTAAAAATGGGCGTCAAAAGCTACTAAAATCTCACGTCTTGCAATACCAATAGGGAATTATAGAGATGAGGAGATCAACCTTCCAATTGGAAGTATTCTAAGACGTGAAATTTTAGTATCTGGTGGCAGCCCAACGAAAATCTTCTTCCAGAAAGACGACAGCTGTTTCATTTCCGAAAGAGTATCTTCGTTTTTGTGTTCTATTAAAAACGAAAAATAAAAATGCACGAAGCCTTTTTTATCAGTTAATAAAGGGAGAACAATGAAATATATTAAATTCGTAGTTTTTTTTTTAAGAGTAAATTTATTGGGAAAAATAATAGATTTATAAGAAATTAAATGATCAAGTTAACTTATTAAAGTTTTCATTTGGTAGTTTTATATGACCTCAAATACGATTTTCATTGATATATTCTCTGAACATAAAAATTTAAGTAAACTCATGTTTGTGAAAATTGCAACACCATGAAGGAATCGTCATAATTGAATGAAATTTAATACACAATTGAGTGGTAGTGGTACAAATAAATGATTAAATGTTCAAAGCAAACAAACAATAACAAGAGATCGGAATCAGTATTTTTGTGTAGCCACCACGCGCCGCAATAAGTGCTGCTACACGACGTGGTGTCAAACAAATTTTGAATGTCTGCCTGAGGAAGAGCATTCCATATTGTTTGTATGCGCACCCAAAGTTCCTCTGCAGAAGCAACAGGACGAGGATCACGAGCGAGACGCCGACCAACGAAATCCCACATATGTTCAATCGGCGACATATCCGGGAATACGCAGGCCAAGGAAGAAGCTGTACCTGCCGCGTTGCAAAGAAGGATTAAACAGTCCTAGCGATATGAGGGCGGCATTGTCCTGTCGAAATGCAGCGCCTGGCAAAGCTTTGAAGGAAGGGAACAGCTGGGGCTGTAGAACTTCACTGATGTACCAGTTGCTGTTCAGATTGCCCACAATTCTTAGCAACTGAGATCGTCCATGCTATGCCAGGGCACCCCAGACCATAACTCCGGGTGTTCCTCCGGGCGTTCGATAATGCACTCCGGAAGGTGTCGTTCACCGGCATAGCGTCTGACACGAATGCAGCCATCATGGTACCACAAATTAAAGCGGGATTCGTCAGAAAACACGACATGCTGCCAATCAGCACGCCAGTCTCTATGCTGAGCGGCCCCATTGTAGCCGCAGGCGGCGATGGTTTAGCGTGAGAGGATCCTGTATAAAGGAGTCCTTGCGCGCAGTCCACGCTGCAGCAGATGTCTACGAATTGATGAAACACCTGTAGCTATTGAACACTGTGCTGCCAATTGTCTAGAGGAAGCTGTACGGTCCGTCAGCGCCATGCGGACCAGGTGTCTATCATCGCGAGCTGACGTCACATTTCGGGGTCCTCTCCCGGATTTTCGAGTTGTCCGACACTCGTCCGTCCACTGCTTCCAAAGACGCATCACTGTGCTGCTGTTAAGCTGCACATGAGCTACTGCACGATAAGACAATCCAGCTTCACGAAGGCCGATGATTCTCCCCGTTCAAACTCTGTAAGTTGTTAAAATCTCGCTCTCTTTCTTCGAAGAGGCATAAGTAACGATTGACCTAACGTTCACCACTAGCAGATAACCTTACACGCCTCGCTACAGGCGTCTATTTATTCGGATCCATCCGCCGTTCAGAGGGCGCTGCTCAGCATACTCATGCGCTACGGATTTGAAATTCTAATCATTTGCATATCATGCGCTAATTTGCATTTCCTGAAAATTTCAGCTCACTCGCGTAAGTCCTTCATGGTGTTGCAATTTTCACAAACAGAAGTTTATATTATGGCATGTAAATAATAGGAATTCTCAAACAATCTGACACTCTTCTAAAAATAATTAGGTGCATGGCTCCTCTTTTCTAGCTCAGTTTCATTATTAAATCATTGCATTATTATTGAGTGGTGTATTATGTAAAGAAGAGTTCGCCTTGCTCGATTCGTGCGCCGCTGTTGTTACATTAGGTTTGAGGTTCCATTCGCTGGCAGCTTTGTTGTAGTCAATGTTTCAAAAAACTATTCCATGGGATGTTCAGCATTTGCCTCGTTACCTGGATTACTTGGTGGGAGTTTTCCGGCCCTCTGCCTTACGATTTGCAAATGCGGAGTACTTTCCCTAAAAGTCAGACTTCTACCTACGGGTGCCCCATCCCAACAGAAGCTACTCACTCCTTCCTTTCTTCCATGAGAACAGACGGGTTCTTGGACTTGGTCTACTACATGTTGCTGTCTACCAAGTGGGATAAGAAGTTCGCATTTTTATTGTAGTTTTTACTTTATGAACTGTATTTTAATGTAAATAGTTTGTTTAGTAATTTTAAAACGCATAAAACATGACATGATAACTTGATATTTCATTCCATTAATTTTCTGTTAATGGTGAATAGCAAGTACCCAATTCAAATTAAAATCTTCCAGCAATTAGGTTCCACTTTGATAACAGAACTTGTCTTATAAATTACTCAATATGTGTTTTGTGTAGCAATCATTTTTCTAATAATTATTTAATTTTCTTTTCTCAGCTTCAATGGTTTTTTTTTTTAAAGATTTTTTGTTTCCGAAACAACAAAAGAAGGATCTTTCTAAGTTTTTAAGAAACACTTCATTTGTTAAAAAATTAAAAAAAAAAAAAGAAAGAAAAAAACGCCTCCCCCACCCCCTCAAAAAAAAAACACGAGGCAAAGAACGGAAGATCTCATAAAAGTGTCATAACGAAATGAATGAGAATCGTAAACGTTTTTAGCTGTAAAACTGGCATTTATTTGCCGACCGAGGAAAATGGATTGTTTAATTCGTGTTTCATTTTGAGCAGAGGTCATTTACAATTGCCAAGGCAGTTATGTCATTTTTACCACCACAATTTCGGACGGGACCTCAAAGGTTGGCATATATATATATATTGTTCTAATGCAGCTGGCAAATACTTAGACTTGTGTTGGATACCTTAAGGCAAGCGCCACACCGATATCACTCACTTAGCACTACCCAAGAGGTGTTTGTAGCTTGAAGATAAGCTACGGACGCGGAGTAACACTACCCCCGCAACGCTCTACAATCCTGTTAGACCGAGCCCTGCTATCTAAAGTGGATTCGAACCACCACAAATATCCATGGCACTGCCGGGACTCGAATCCGAAACCTCTGGCACCGAGAGCCAGAGCGCTAGACACTCAGACATTCAGGTCCCCAGATTGTTATATTGAGGGTTTGAATCTTCCTCCTCGCGTACAACAGAAAAACTTTCCAGTCGACGGATTTATCATGCCTGTACCTATCATGACAATCACACGAAAGATTTCGAATCGGTATCCTTTATCGGGTTTCAAACCTGGTTAGGAAGCCCAATGTACTACTCTCAGGAATAAAATTTCCAGTGGTAATGTTAATGCTTACGGTAAAACTTCGGTTACCCAAAAACATTTTAAAAGCTTTTTAAATCCATTGGCTTTGACCTTGAACGCTAGTTGAAAATTTTGAGAATCGCAGTTTTATGACACGTCCGAATTGAGCAACATAACTGGATCCCAACTGTCAGTTTCCGTTTTTAAACACCTAGCAGTGAAGAACAGGGTTTTTCAGCCGATTTGACCTTGTCAAGGTTGTACGATGGCATCCGCATAAAATTAAAACTCTTTTTTTTTTTCCTCACGACAAGTTTTAAGAACTTAAATAGAATTCTGAATTGTATATTTTTTTTTAAGAAATGGAATGTCGTGTGCATTGTAGAGATGATCTAAATGAAATTCTCCAACAATTATAAGAGTCCAGTTCAACAGCATTTGGTCGCACGTGTTTGAAAGACGATACAATCGATCATCGGCCAGTTAAAGATTTTAGAAAATGAGGGAATGTCGTCTGACAGGAGTGACTTGAAATAAGTGAGATTCGGTGTTGTTCCAGTTGGGTGGCTGAACGCAAAGGTATTTAAGACCTCTCTCTCTCTGTGTAGACTGCGTTTTTGAAGATGGATTTGAAAAACACAGTGGGCATTTAAGGTATGTCTAGAGGTGAGGTAGTTACAAGTAGTGTTTAGAGGTATTCCTAGGCTCTGTTATTAACACAAGGATTTTATTTATTTTTTCTCGTTATATGATTTCTTTTGAGAGGAAAGTGAAGAACACGAATTCTTTTATATATAAATAAATTACAAAACAAAACAGTTGAATTACAGTACAGTACACGAAATGAAACAATATAAAAAAATATATAAAAAAAATAATGTAATGTAATGTAATAATGTAATATGTAATATATAAAAAAAAAAAAATTTAAATCAATTCCTACTTCTTTTTCACTCTATTGCAGAAAGTCCTTTATAAATAATTTTCATTCATTTTTTAACTTTATCTGGCGCCATCTATTAGTAGATATATGCAACTTAAATCTAAAAAAAAAAAAAAAACTAAACTAATTAATTAAATTTAATTACTGAATTAGTATTTGAAAAACTATATTAACACCGAGTGTCACCACTACAAGTTCAAAACAAAATGTATTTGAACTTGAGTGGGATGAATAAGAAGTATTTAATGAACGATTGAAACTTTGAACAAGATATATATAGGGAGAGTGTGAGCTAATAGAAGGAATTGAAAAAGCAGGGAACCTAGAAAAAGTGCAAAAAATAAAAGCGCACTATATAACCAATAGCTTAATGTAGCTTTTTCTCTTTCTTCAATGGCGCAACAACCCCATAGGGAACCAAGGCCGTCTGTCTACTGGCAAATTCCGAAACATAGGATACTTTTTAAAAAGAAACCTTTTTGAGGGGTAGGATTGTCAACCCTAAGCCTAATACTCTACAGTCATTATTAGATCGGGAGCTACGGTTTAAAGCGGATTTCGGACCACTAGAAATATACATGGCATCTTCGGACTCGAACCCGCAACCTGTGGTACCGAGTGTGGTAAAGTATATAGTGTTTCTTAAGTTATTTAAGGAGTGATATTCGAAAGTTATTGCTTTCCAGTGATCTGCATTTTAATCTGAGGTCAAGATGTGTAACAAGATCCGCGTTATCCAAAATATATAATAATATTAACCCCCAGTTAATTCCACTACAATTTGTAGTGAACACCTCCCAGTTTGCCCTTTTCTCAATACTTTTTACTGTGACCTGTTTGTGACCTGTGTGTGTACCTGTGAGCTTCAGGGCGGAGGTTCCATCCTCTGGCGACTTTAGTTGTCGACACTGTTTCAAACACGACGAGACTCGATGACATTTGTAATGTTCAGAATGTTGCTTCATGATTCGGACTACCTGGTGGGAGTTTTCCCAGGGTTTCTCCCATTATCCTTTTCTATACGCAAATGCGAAGTAGTTTTCCAAATAAGTCCTCCCGGAAGGTACTGCCCTCCTTCTTCAGCGACCCGGAGCCAAGTCAGACTTCTATCTACAGGTGCTCCATCACAACAAAAGCTGCCCCCGCCCCGTTTTCCCTCCTTCCATGAGTAGACTTTTCATGGAGTGTTCGCCCCGCTCTTCCGGGCAATGAGGATGAATCACCAGAACAACTTTTGGTTTGGCATCAATATGTCGGGTTTAGAGCTCAGCTTAGTTTAGAAACCAATTCGTTTTCTACCATGCTGCTACGATTAGATATTTGAAAGTAAGAAACAGTTGTAAAGAAAACAATTGAAAACAAAGCATAACTCTTATCTACTAAACATGGATTTCGACTTATGTTTACATTAAAAAAGATCTCCTTTAAAAAGCATGGTGAGTATCAGATCGGTAAAATAAATAATATATGTGAAATATTGGAGGAAATAAAATGAACAACAAACATGGTAAATTGCAGAACGCCATTAGTATTTTTCCAGTTCTGTAGCACGATCATCTGCGACTAACAAAATCTGAAATCTGAAATATAGCAACAATCTCAAGTAGCGTCTTTATAAATAATGTTAAAATATAATTTAAAGTGGCCGTTTTATTTCAGTAAACTCCCAGTGACGTAACTACGGGGTGGCAAGAAGGGTAAATTGTCATGCACCCAGAGGCTATGATTACAGGAAAGGCCTGACATTTATTACTACAAAATAAAGTAAAATTTATTCATTCTTTATTCAATAAATTTACGTTACTAAAGCGATAAATTAAAAAAAAAATGTGTATCAAGATTCATTTGTATGAAAGATACATCGCATCTGTTAGTAATAGTAATAGAAACAATAACGCAATAACGCGTGGATTAGCTCGATGCTAGGGATTTCCCCCGATTTCTGGTTTGTGAACAGGTACTTTACAAAACAAAAAGGGGGAATTCCCGCTGCCACTCACCCATGTGCCACTGGGACATTTTTAAATTCACTTGTTATGGAATTCTCCCCTTTTGCTTCATTTTTATGCATGAATTAAAAAGTCTTCTTCCTAAGGTAAGTGGAGTCATTTTATGTCTTCAAGCTTTCCTGAAGTGTGCACTGCATTATGTTTTTTGTAACAATTGTTGTGGCTGCAGCTAGTGCAGAAGCGATTAGAATTAAAATTGATAAAAACCTATTTAAGACATTTCTATGGGGCAAGACAAATTACACAATAGGGCTATTCTATCCATCGAACATTCCATGGCCCGAAACTTGAACCTTTATACTGGCATTGACAGTTTTGGTGATCAGAAAGCCCGAAAAAATTTTAATGAATAAAATTGTTGCTGAGAAAACCCAGGTAATTTTAATTCAGTCATGATCATCGCAACAACCCCATAGTGGGCCAAAGTCGTCTGCCTACTGGTAGATTCCGAAACAAGAGATGTTTTTCTTTTTACGGATTAGGGTTGGCAGCCTTACGCCCAACGATTTGCAGTCATATTAGACTGGGACCTACAGTTTAAAGTGGATTCCGAACCACTACAAACATACATCGCACAGTCGGGACTCGAACCCGAAACCTGTGGCGCTAGAGGGCTCATCACTCAGCCATCAGGCCCCAATTTTAAATCAATAGCCCCTTTAACTAAAAAGTCCATTATATCAAGCGAAAACAATACGCATTTTAGATAGTACTTTATTAAAAAGAAAATACAATGATGATACTTTGCATTGAGGATCACTCATTCGAAAAATGTGCCGCGGGCCTCAGATGGTAGAGTTACGTCACTGCGTCTGCCCTTTTTTTCATTCCTCCGCCCTTTGTATCGAATTCAATGCTCTCGAATACGATGAAGCTTTAGAAAAAAAAATGAGTTTTTTTCCCTTTGCGGAAGCGAGAGCAGCCGGACCTAACGGGTCGGATTTGGAAATAGAAAGCACTCAAAGGGTGAATCACGCGACTGACGAAGGACGTTCCTTTTCCAAATATAACCCCGCGCAATGGACGCTTCTTCTTTTTCCTCTTCCCAAATCGCATTTCCAGAACTGTCCCACCGGCCAGGACGCCCAACTAACTGTACCACAGTTTTTAAAATTCTTTTAAAATGCTATAACAGGTCATAGGTGGCCTTCGGTGAAAGAAATATTTTGTATTCTGTCATGTTTGTCTTAAATCCGAAAAATTAAAAGTGCTGTTGGGGTTGTTCTGTTATTTTCTATTGCAGAGTATTTAAACTCGAGGTTCATTGCCATTGGAATAACAAATAGTAGAAGATTCAGCGTTATCCAGGCGCCCAAGAATACTCTGTAGGACTGCTTTTATAGTGTATTAACCCAATGTGACACCAGCACGTCAAGTACAGCCCTTAACTACTGCTGTGTTGAATTAACATAGCTGTTATCGAGATTCGAGTATTTAGGCATGTTTGGTTTGGTTTGTCGCTCTACGGTCATCTTATGCGCACGAGGGCTAAACAGACCGGGACCTACAGTTTAAAGTGGATTCCGGACCACTAACAAACACCCATGACACCGCCGGGACTCGAACCCGAAACCTGTGGTGCCGAACGCCAGTATTTAGGCATGAGTCATTGATTTCATCGTTTTCTATTACGAAAATGAGTAGCAAATTCAGTGTTATCTAAGGTGCATCTTATTATATCTCCGGTACTATAATATACACCCTATTCTTTAATCGTTATTTTGAATAAAAAAATTATTCTATTATGTCATCATCATCATTGGTGCAACAGCCTCAGGGTGGACCAAGGCCGTCTGCCTACTGGCAGATTTCGAGACTGCTGATATTTTCTTTTTTACTGGTAGCGCTGTCAGCTCTACGCCCAATGATTATATTATGACTATATCCGACACAGACCTACGGTTTAAAATGGATTCCGAACCATTACAAACATCTATGGTACCTCTGGGACTCGAACATGAAACCCGTGGTACAGAGGGCAGAATTTTCATCAATACATTTTAAAAGTAATCACAAATTGCAACCTTGATTTATTTTATCATGAATATTGATTTATAAACATTGTAAAAAAAAAAAAAAAACATTTGTGATTTCTTCGAACAAACAATAACGAAAAATGTCACACAGCACAAAAATAAGAAAAATAACAATTTATCGAATATTTACCAAGTATTTAAAAGCATCTAAAGAATGTTAAATGAATATTTACTCAGCATCAGCATCATTTTCGCAACAGCCCTAGTGTGGGCGTAGACCGTATGCGTAATGGAAATTTCGAGACGGGAGGTGTTTTCTTTTGACGGGTTAGGATGTCAGTCCTGCACACAACGCTCAACAGCCATATTAGACCGGGACCTACGAATTAAAGTGAATTCGAACCACTACAAACATCCATGGTACCTACATAGTATCGAATGTAGTACATAGTTTGTATATAGTATACAAACATTCATAGTACCGAAACCTGTGGTACCGAGAGCCAGAATTTTCAACATTATATTTTAAAAATAATAATCACAACTTAATTTATTTTATTAAGAATATTAATTTATAATCATTGTAAAAAAAAAAAAAACATTTGTGATTTCTTCGAATAAACAACAACAAAAAATGTCACAGCACAAAAATAATACTTTTATCGTATATTTACCAAGTATTTAAAAAGCATCTTAAGAATGTTAAACGAATACTTACTAGGTACTTTTATTTTTATGTACAAGAAATAAAGGTACTAAAAACCAGAACGTTAAACCGAATTAACCACCTTTAATTTATGACCATGCGAAAAGCCGGTTACTTAACTACTTAGAAGAGACATAAAACGCCTTGTCATGTCTCTCAAAACAAAGAGTGGGAGAACAGTGACACAAGTCCCATCATCATCATAAAAGAAGATAAAAAAAGATCGTGAGCAACATCACTTTCGATTCTCGCGAATGCAAATCAAAACTTGCTTCTCGCATTATGCAGCTGCAGTGTTTGGTTTGGTTTGGTTTGTAGCTCTATGGTCATCTTGAGCACACGAGGGCTAAACAGACCGGGACCTACAGTTTAAAGTGGATTCCGAACCACTACAAACATCAATGGTACCTCCGGGACTTGAACCCTCAACTCGTGATACCGAGGAGCAGAATTTTCAGCAATACATTTTAAATATAATCGCACATTACAACCTTAATTTATGTTATTATGAATATTGATTTATAAACATTTAAAAAAATTGTAGTTTCTTCCAATAAACAACAACAAAAATATAACAGCACAAAAATAAAATAATAACAGTTTATCTAATATTTACCAAGTATTTAAAAGTATCTTAAAAATGTTAAACGAATATTTACTATGCACTTTTATTTTTACAAGAAATAACTGTACTAAAAACCAGAATGATAAACCGCATTAACCAACTCTCAATTTTTTATCATGTGAAATACTGGTTACTTAACTACTTAGGAGAGACATAAACACCTTGTCATTTCTCTCAAAACAAAGAGTGAAGAACAGTGACACAAGCCCCATCATCATCATAAAAAAAGAAGATAAAAAGGTCGTGAGTAAGCATCACTCTCGATTTTCGCTACACCGACGTTACTCACTTAGAATTAATATCCAGGAGGTGCATGTAGCTCGAAGAAAAGCTTCGGACGCGGAGTAACATTACCTCCGCAATGCTCTACGATTCTATTAGACAGGGACCTGTGGTTTAAAGGGGATTCCAAACCACTAAAAACATCCATGGCACCGTCGGGAGTCGAACCCGAAACCTATGGCACCGAACACCAGAGCGCTGTACATTCGGCCATCCAGGTTGAAAATTTAAAAAAATAAAAAATAAACGTACTTAAAAGCATCTAAAGAATGTTTAACGAATATTTACTAGGTACTTTTATTTTTACAAGAAATAAAGGTACTAAAAACCAGAACGATAAACCATACTAACCAACTTTTAATTTATTACTGGTTATCTATAATACTTAGGAGACACATAAACGCCTGTCGCCACTCGCAAAACAAAGAGTGGAGAACAGTGACACATATCCCATCATCATAAAAAAAAAAAAGTGAAGATAAAAAGATAGTGAGCAAACATCAGTCTCGATTCTCGCGAAACACAAATCAAAACTCGCATTATGCAGCTGCGGGGTTTGGTTTGGTTTGTCGCTCTATGGTCATCTTGTGCACACGAGGACTAAACAGACCGGGGTCTATAATTTAACGTGGATTCGAACCACCAACAAACATCCATGCCACAGCCGGAACTCGAACCCGAAACCCGTGGTACCGATAGCCAGTATTTTCAGCAAGTAATTTTTAAAATATTCACATCACAACCTTAAATTTTTTTATCACGAATATTGATTTATAAACATTGTAGTAAAAAACAACCTTTTTTTTTTTTTATTTCTTCTAGCAAACAACAAAAAAATGTCACAGCACAAAATGAAAAAAAAAAAAAAAAAAAAAATTCATCGAATATTTACCAAGTATTTAAAAGCATCTAAAGAATCTTAAACATTTACTAGATATTTTTATTTTTTAATAAAAAATAAAAATATCTAGCAAATTGTTTAACATTCGTTTAAACCACATTAACCAACTCTTAATTTATTACTGGATACTTAACTACTTTAAGAGACATAAACCGATGTCATCTCTCGCAATAGAAAGAATGAAGAACATTGACACAAGTCCCATCCTCATCATCAAAAATTAAAACAACAAAAAATGAAGATAAAAAGATCGTGAGCAAACATCAGTGTCTCGATTCTCGCAAAACGCAAATCAAAACTCGCATTATGCAGCTGCAGAGTTTGGTTTGTCGCTCTACAGTCATCTTGTGCACACGAGGGTAAATAGACCGAGACCTACATTTTAAAGTGGATTCCGAACCTCAGAAACATAAATGGCACCGCAGGAACTCGAACGCGAAACCCATGGCAGCGAGAACCAGAAATTTCAGCAATACATTTTAAAAATAATCACAAATCACTACCTTAATTTATTTTATCATCAATATTGATTTATAAGAAGTTAAAAAAATTGTGGTTTCTTCCAATAAACAACAACAACAAAAAAAAAAAAAAAAAAAACGTCACAGCACAAAAATTAAAAAATAAAAATAAAAGTATATAAAAGCATCTAAAGAATGTTAAACGAATATTTACTCATTATCATCATGATTGCCGCGGCAGCCCTATTGCGTGCTAAGACTAGATTACGATTGATTTATAAACATTGTAAAAAAATTATGTTTTCTCTTCCAACAAACAACAACATAAAATGACACAACCAAACATAAAAATGTATCGAATATTTACCAAGTATTTAAAAGCATTTAAAGAATTTACTAGGTACATTTATTTTTATAAGAAATAAAGGTACTGAAAACAAAACATTAAACCACACTAACCAACTTTTAATTTATTACTGGTTACTTAACTACTTTAAGAGACATAAATGCCTTGTCATCTCTCTCGAAACAAAGAGAGGAGAACAGTGACACAAGTCCCGTTATCATCATAAAAAAGAAGAAAATAAAAAAAAAATGGAGATAAAAAGGTCGTGAGCAAACACCACTCTCGATTCTGGCGAAACGCAAATCAAAACTTGCATTATGCAGGGAGAGAGAGGAACAATCGAGGTAGACCGATTTGCAAAACAATTTTCCATCCGACGACGCTGCTGTTAAGTAATAACGATTTATTTCTCCTCATATCCTTGGAGTAACACTTCTTCTACCATTGCAGTTCTCTTGCTGCTGCTTATTGTTATCTGGATTTTGTTTGTTTTTCTGCTCCGAACGCCAATCTCTCGGTGTCGGCGGCGAAGGTCACCTTCAGAATGAAGTCTTGGAAATATTTACGCTTTTTTTGCAGAGACGCAAATAAGTCCGATCTGGGTTATTTTTAAACTTGATTGATTGAACCTCGAAAAGTAATTGAATTAATCTGTTGTCGTAGATTCGTTTCAGTGAGAGTTACGCAGACTATATGTTGCGTATCTCGCCATATTACCATCAAAATATTAATGTTTTTTAAAAATATATTCAAATTTTGTTTGATGAATATTACAACAGAGAAATAGATCCAGTTTTTTGTTTGCTAAAAAAAGGAAACATTTAAATATTAAAACGTTTTTTATTTGGTGTTTTTTATTTTATAACAAAATAATTGAAGTGATATATCAGCAATAGAGTGCTAATCTTTTATGCAGGTTTTATAGTTAAAAGTTTCTTTCATTTTGTCTCTACAATATTCATCATGATTAGTGGCGCAACAGCCTCATGGTGGGCCACGACTGTATGCCTACTGGCAGATTTCTAGATAGGAGATGTTTTTTACAGCCCTACGCTTAACAGTCACATTAGACCGGGAAGTGTTTAAAAGTGGATTTTGAACCACTACAAACATCCTTGGCACCGCCTAGACACGCACCCGAAACATGTGAAGCGGGGCACCAGAGCGTTAGTCAATCGACCATCAGGCCCCATGGTATCCATTATACATGATAAATACATGTAAAAATGATTAATATATGTATGAGTATTTATAATGGATTTCACGGATCCAGTTGTTTCAAAACTATGGCATTTTAACTTGTGGTCCATTCGCCACTAGAAAATTAGATAAGTATATACAATGTTATACAGAATGGAAATTGCACAAAATTTTTGCACAAACACTTTACCTCTACAGGGAGGAATTTTGAAACTTTGCATTCTGCTCCTTGAAATTATTGAATAAACTTTCCGCCCCACATAATTATCATGCCCACTCAGGCAGAAGCACTGAAGCTTTCGGCTAGGTTTTTTGTCGGGTTTCGAACAGGTTTCCTCTAATTAGGAAACCAACTTTCTCATTACTAGACTTGTATAGCATCGCGCATCGACAGCCAGGTTGTCGGGTAGGAGTTTACCGGATTTTCTCACCTACAAAGCGGCAGAGGCAGTTACCCCTAAAATCCTTATGGCTTTTCCAGTGTCAAGAAATGTCGATGGGGTTGTTTGTAGGTGGGTAGAACATGGAGGTTCCCCAATGTTCAACAATAACAACAAAAAAACATCACCAGACCATTTCCCAAGACATATCCTAAGGCCGTAGTAAAAAAAAAGAAAAGGATAACGTAGCAAAAAAAAAAAAAGAAAAGGATAACGTAGCAAAAAAAAAAAAAAAAAAGGATAACGTAGTAAAAAGAAGAAAAACCGGATAACCTAGTAAAAAAAAAAGAAGAAAAACCGATAACCTAGTAAAAAAAAAAAAAAGAAAAAAAAAGATAACCTAGTAAAAAAAAAAAAAAAAAAAAAAAAAGATAACCTAGTAGGAAAAAAGATAACCTAGTAGTAAAAAAAAAAAAAAGATAACCTAGTAGGAAAAAAAAAAGATACCCTAGTAGTAAAAAAAAAAATAAAAGGCAAACCTTGTAGTAAAAAATAAAAGGATAACGTGGTAGCGGAAGGAAAAAAAAAGAAAAGACAACACAGTAGTAAAAAAAGATAACCTAGTAGTAAAAAATAAAACAAAAGGCAAACCTTGTAGAAAAAAAAAAGCAAATGGATAACGTAGTAGTGGAAAAAAAAAAAAAAGGATAACTAGTAAAAAAAGAAAATTATGACTTAGTAGTAAAAAAAGAAAAGGATAACCTAATAGTAAAAAAAGAAAAGGAAAACTTAGTAGTAAAAGAAAAGGAAAATTAGTAGTAAAAAAGAAAAGGATAACTTAGTAGTAAAAAAGAAAAGGATAACTGAGTAGTTAAAAAAAAAAAAAAAGGATAACCTAATAATAAAAAAAAGAAAAGGATAATCTAGTAGTAAAAAAGAAAAATAAATAACCTAGTACGAAAAAAAAAAAAAAGAAAAGGATAACCTAATAGTAAAAAAAAAAAAAAAGGAAAAAAAAATAGTAAAAAAGAAAAGGATAACTTAGTAGTAAAAAAAAGAAAAGGATAAACTGAGTAGTTAAAAAAGAAAAGGATAACCTAGTAATAAAAAAAAAAGGGATAATCTAGTAGTAAAAAGAAAAAATATAACCTAGTAGGAAAAAAAAAGAAAAGGATAACCTAATAGTAAAAAAAAGAAAAGGATAACTTAGTAGTAAAAAAACGAAAAGGATAATAACCAAGTAGTAAAAAAAAAAGAAACGGATAAACTAGTAGTAAAAAAAAAAAATGATTACATTTGTTAAAGAGAAGCCAGTTTGAGATTTTTCTGCATAAAAAAAAAAAATTTGTACAAAACTATTTTAATAGATTTTTAAGGAATTTATAAATAAACCGTTGGCCATTGTGACAAATCATTGAACTTCTCAAATATCTATCATTATAAATAAATTTTCCCTGTCTTAGTTTTCGGTTCAATACTCAATTCATTTCATTAATGATTCCCATAACTAGTTATTAACCATAATCATAACCGTCTGCAGAAAGAAAGATTTCGGAAAAAAATAAATTATTTCCATAATTGCAATCTCTATTGAAATAAAAAGCCTTTTAAATTAAATTTCCGCCAAACGGCACCGAACAACCAAGTCCCTAATTTATTTCGCATTCACCGACCGACGATATTAGGAAAGCAACTCCATGCTCCATCCACTATTCTAAGGGGAGGGGGAAGCCGAACGTTCTCTTTCAGTCCCATTAATGGAAGGTCTTAAATAAACCACCACCAGAAATCCGACATCTATTATAGCAAAACAATTACCAAAGCGTAGGCGCAAACGATATTAATAGACACCCCCTTTCTCCTCCTCCTCCACCCACGCTGTTTGAACACAGTGAAAAATAAAAAAAAGAACAAAATTCATTCTCCCACCCCATGCCCCTGGAACGGGCTAAAACAGCTTCCAATTGGCGAGTTGTTTTTCGCGGAGATCTTAAAAGAAAAATAGGGAAGAAAGAAGAAAAAGAAGTAGCAATGTGAATCTTTCCTTCCTTCAAAAGAAAAGGGCTTCCGCAAAATTGTATATCGATCAATTTGATATTGCGAAGACAGGTTGCTATGACTACGGTCACAAACACAAGGCTATGTTGTTCCATGCTATGGGGATGGGGGAGGTAAGGGCCTCCGAAATCCCGGTTTATTTACTCGGCATGTCCATCCTGTACCTTAACAACAAAGGAAACCAGATCTGTTTACGTGACCTTTTTTCCGAGCGGAATGGCATGTTCGAATGCTTTTCCAGATTGCATGGGGAGAATCACGGTTCCCTTCTTTTTTTTCTTTCTTCTTCCAGGACATGTTTAAGAAATAAAAATAAAGGGCTTCATTTTTAGACTCGATATGTTTTAAAAACATCGAGCACAGAATACGATTTATATCTATATCTATATATTAAATCATAGGTCCTGTTCTACATAACTATACTACTACTAGACCAGAACACACTACATCACTGTGCCTAGAGCTGAGTTGCCCCTTTAAGTTTAAGGAATGATGTGGGTGAGAAGAAGTCTGATTGGGCTCTATGACGCTCTGCGATTATATGAGACATGAATCTAAGACTTAAAGTGGATTCCAAAGCATTACAACAACCACCGCACCACTGGGGATTCGAACGCGAAACCTGTGGTACCGAGAGAGCAAAAGCGCCAGCCATCAGACCAGCCCGCCCTACATGACTATAGAGCACTGGGCGTTAGGCTACCAGGATCCCAACCCAAAAGAAAACATCTCCTGTTTCGAATCTGCCAGTAGGCAAATGGCCATGGACCACCATGGACTTAGTCAGTTAGTAGTTATATATAGCCACTAATACGAAGCGTCGACCCATCACAAGCTTCAGACGCAGCGCATTGAATTTTGTGATAGGTATACGCTTTACTCCTCGCCGTTCGACGGCTTGGTGTGAATGTAGCTTTAGAGGAGAAAAAAGGTGAGCAAAGCGTAATCCGATTTTTAAAGATGGAATAATTACAATTGCTACTAATTACAACAGTGGAAATCGAATCGTCTTTCTCTTACTATCTACACAGATTTCCCTGGTCGACGTCGATTGGGGATGTTTTAAATGCAAAATCGGGCCTATAAGTAACGGTTAATGGACATCACGAAGGGGAAAATTACAAATGTTGGATGAAAGTTACAAAAATATTCCTGGAAGTTCTATTGAATGGCAGTAAACTCTTTATCAACTGCTGTTTTTGAATACTACATGCGACGTAAACAACAAGAAAAATAACATGGAATATTACATACTATGTATTTCTAAACTACGAATGTCCTATTCGTGGCCCAGTGGTAACGTACAAGTAGATTCAGGTTCAAATTTGCTAGCGGAGGGCGCTGCAGTTTATTTTTTTCAGAGGCGAGGAGACTTGGTGGCGATTGTAACAAAATGCGTAAAGCGTCTAGCATCGATAGTCAAGCTGCCTGTTAGGACTTTTCGGATTTTCTGCCAGAAGTCAATACTTCTCCCCTTGTAAACCAGACTGTGGTTTAGTTCGTGGCATACATTAAAGTGGCATCCAAACGAGTGAATGAGACAAGCGAGTAGTTAGCAACTAATTATAGACTGGTTTGTCTCAATATGGACGGAACTCTCAGGGTGAATCAACTGACCCGTTTCAACCAAGGTCGGTTTTTCCCGCACCTGAAAAGGATTTGTCATGGACCCATTTTCGACCAGTTGTCACTCGCAGCGTGATATAATACGGTTTGCTTGTCGGAGGCGGACGGTAACCCTCGGATCAAGAAATACTTGCTTACCTCGTTTTCCCATCTGGACGCGGCTTAATTAGAATACGAAGTTTACCGATGTTCAATAGAAGCACTCAGGTTTCTCATGCAAAATGACGAAGGTTTGATCCGATAGAAGTGCGAAGTTACTCTTTATGTAGGTTTGGTTTGTCGCTCTACGGTCATTTTGTGCACACTTTTAGGCTAATTAGAGCGGGACCTACACGTGGATTCCGAACCACTCGCAAACATCCACGCCACCTCCAGGATTCGGACCCCAAGCCTGGGGTACCAAAGACCAAGAGCGCTAGCTATTTGGCCATCAAGCCGCCTTTATGTAGGAGTTTTGTCAGTGCGTGTGAGAATTGACTGGTTTAGTGGTGCATTTTCTTCCATGCAACACCCAAATGTGACGCAGTTTCTCATAAAAATCCTCATGAAACCCAGTAACCTCCCTTTACCTACTTTACAGGAATTTTTACTGTATTTTATAGGTCACACATTATCCCTGATCTAAAAAAAAAATGACTGATTTGCTGTTAAATCATACTGTGATTTAACAGCAGTCGTGCTGAAAAAATTTCGTAATCTGATTTCTTGGTTTGATTTGGTTTGTCGCTCTATGGTCATTTTATGCACAATTTGGGCTAATTAGACTGGGACCTATAATTTAATGTGGATTCCAAACCACTACTACTACACCACACCCCATCACTGTGCCTAGAGGTCAGTTGCCCTTTTACAGTTCGGGAATGATATGGACAGTTTGATTGGAAATCTGAGTGGGTTCTGTGACGCTCTACGGTCACGTGAAACCGGGACCTACGGCTTAAAGTGGATTCGAACCACTACAAACATCCACGGATTCAAACCCGAAACCTGGGGTACCGAGCGCCAGAGCTCTAGCCACTCGGCCATCAGGGATTCCAAACCCTTGACAAGCATCCATGGTACCTCCAGGATTCGAACTTGAAGCCTCTGGCACCAACGACCAGAGTGCCAGCCAATTGGCCATCAAGACGCTTCAATTCTTGGATTAACCAACGACCCCTGTGGCAAACGAAAACAGGCAAATGACTACTGTTCCGAAAAAGAGGCCACAGTGACCAACAAAATCACTCTTCTCGCGCGGTCACTCCACGCGCCCACCGACATGCAACAACTATGCAAACCCTTTCCTGCAGTTCACTGAACCACTACTGACTGCATCTAAACTCTCTCATTTATTGAACCGAATTGAACCGACGCTGAGTGTCTCTCTACCGAAAAACATTCCACTTTTCCTACTTTTCTTTTTTCCACCTGCTTGCAGTGTTTAGAAAGCACGTCATTCGGTTTCACACTGAGGAGAACATTTGTAAACAGCGTGGAATAGAAAATGGAATCTGGCTTCTTTTTTTTTTTTTTTTCTTTTCTTTTCCCTCCCCTATTGTGTTCTGGATTAGTTTCGTTGAAATGTAAATAGCTATTAAGGGAATGCAAATAAATGAGGAGGTTATTGACACATTGTTGTAAACTATTCTATTACGCGAAAAGTGCACGTTTCAGGCGAAAAATAAGGAAAATAATTGTTGGTTCACAGAGAAAAAAAAATGGTATTTTATTATTTTTTTGTATATGAGAAGTCCTCAAATAAAATGACTGTAATTTGTAGACAAAGGGGAATTTTTTCCCATTTTTAATTTTCCCATTGTGCTTTAGAGTACGTTTCAAAGTGAAAACAATAATTAGGAATGTAAACAATGCAAAGGTTACTGACATATTATTAGAAGCTTTGAAATAGGTTCCAAGTGTTCACACGATTTTACTGAAAATAAGGCAAAAATTATTACTTGATAATCAACAAGAAATCCACGTTAAAGCGCAGGTGCCGATCTAATACGGTTGTAGAGCGTAGGGCTGACAATCCTACCCGTAAAAAGAAAACATCTCTCGTCTCGAAATCTGCCAGTAGGCAGACGGTCTTGGCCCACCATGGGGCTGTTGTACCACTGATGATGATGATAATCAACATAATTTAATGTATCTTTTTGAGTGTGATTTATAAATATATTTATTACATATGCATGTGATATATAATATTCTTTTTTAATCATATCAATAAATAAATAATAATTTTGCACATAATATAATATTTTATGTTGCGTGTGATTAATAAAATAAATTTCCAAAAATTTATTTAAAAAAAATTTGTGTTACAGAAAAAAAAATCATGATAATGTTTATAAAGCATATTTACACTGAAGTGACAAAAGTCATGGGTTACCTTTTAATATCGTGCCGGCCCTCCTTTCGCCCGGCGAAGTGCAGCAACTCGACGTGGCATGGACTCAACAAGTCGTTGGAAGTCTTCTGCAGGAATATTGAGCCATGCTGTCTCGATGGACGTCCATAATTGTGAAAGCGTTGATGGTGAGGATTTTGGGCACGAACAGACCTCTCGATGATGTCCCATAAATGCTCGATGGGATTCATGTCGGGCTATCTAGGTGGCCAGATCATTCGTTGGAATTGTCCAGAATGTTCTTCAAACCAATCGCGAACAGTTGTGGCCCGGTGACATGGCGCATTGTCATCCATAAAAATCCCATCGTTGTTTGGGTACATGAAGACCATGAATGGCTGCAAGTGATCTCCAAGTAGCTGAACATAAGCATTTCCAGTCAATGTTCGGTCCAGTCGCACCAGAGGACCAAGTCCATGCCATGAAAAACAGCCCACACCATTACGGAGCCACCACCAGCTTGAACAATGCCTTGCTGACAGTTTGGGTCCATGGCTTCGTGGGGTCTGCGCCTCACTCGAACCCTACCATCAGCTCTTACCAACTGAAATCGTGACTCATCGGACCAGGCCACGGTTTTCCATTCATCTAGGGACCAACCGATATGCTCACGTGCCCACGAGAGTCGCTGCAAAGCGATGTCGTTCTGTCAGTAAAGGCACTCGAGTCGGTCTTCTGCTGGAATAGCCCAAGAAAGCCAAATTTCTCCGCACAGTTCTAACAGACAAGTCCCTTGTACGTCCCATTGATTTCTGCTGTTATTTGACGCAGTGTTTCTTGTCTGTTAGAATTTACGACTCTTTGCAGACGTCGCCGGTCTCGGTCGTTAAGTGCAGGCGGTCGACCACTGCGCTGTCCATGGTGGGATGTTATGTCTGAAATTTCATACTCTCGGCACACTCTTGACACAGTGGATCTGGGAATGTTGAATTCCCTAACGATTTCCGAAATGGCATGACCCATGCGTCTAGCTCCAACTAACATTCCGCGTTCAAAGTCTGTTAATTCCCGTCGTGCGGTCATCATCACGTCAAAACCTCTTCACATGAATAACTTGAACAGAAATGAAAGCTCTGCGAAAGCACTGCGCAATTATACCTGTTCTACGCGATGCTACTGCCATCTGAAAATTTGCATATTGCTATCCCATGACTTTTGTCACTTCAGTGTATAATTTTCCTCAATATATCATCGCTATCATCATCAGTGGCGCAACAGTCCCATGGTGGGCCAAAAGCCGTTTGCCTATTCACAGATTTCGAGGCGAGAGATGTTTTTACTTTTTACAGAGTAGTGTTGTCAGCCCTACGCCCAACGCTCTACAGCCATATTAGACTGGGACTTACAGTTTTGGATTATGAACCATTACAAACATCCATGACACTACCGGGAGTAGAACCCGGAACCTGTAGCTCCAAGCGCCAGTCACTCGGCCATTAATATACGATTTAATAATTTATTAAAATTATAAATATATCAATAAAATTATATACATTAAATAATTAATTAAAATATATCATTCTAAAAATTTATTAAAATTAAATATAATTTTATGAAACTATATTGGGGCCGTTGAATCACAAGTTGAGTTTCGCAATAGTGGGTTTTGAATTTGTACGAAACCGAAAAAGGGAGCTGACTGAAAGGATGCCAAGGATATGCTCCCTAAGTCCGTGGAATAGTCCTTTCGTAGGGGTCAAGGTGGAAATGTAAATCCTTCAGGTGTCCTTTCAGGAACTGTTCGTTCTAAATTGTGATGCCAAAACACTGGTGATCGTGTTATTTCCTAGTTTTGAAATATTTTAATTTAAACATTTATTAAATTTTATTTAATCTGATGGAATTTGAATTAACTTTTATAAAATATCGTGAGGTTATATAAATTTCATGATCAAATTATTTAAATCTGATTTATTATTTATTATTTATTTAGTTTGCTCAGGTATCTGCAACATATGAAATCCTTAGCTCTCAGACTAAGGGGCGAGACTCGACAAATGAAAATAAATAGACATGAAAAAGGGGACGCAAGGTTGTTTATACAAACAAATGTAAATAAAAGAGATAATAGACCAAAAAATTATATGGAATAACTTTTGGGAAGAATATTAATACTAACTATTTGTCTATTTTATTTTCTGTAAGTTTTTTTTTTAACTGATCTTTATACTTTTTTTTTTCAATTCCTTCTATTAGCTCACACTCCCCCTATATATATCTTGTTCAAATTTTCAATCGTTCATAAAACACTTTTCATTCATCCACTCACGTTCAAATAAATTTTTTTTTTTTGAACTTGTAGGGGATGACACTGGATATTAATGCACTGCAGTTTTCAAATATTGATTCATTCATTAAATTTAATTCATTAGTTTTAGTTTTTTTTTAGATTTAAGTTGTATGTATCTACCAATAGATGGCGCCAAATAAATTTAAAAAAAAAATGAATGATACTTATTTATAAAGGACTTTCTGCAATAGAGTGAAAAAAAAAAAGTAGGAATTGACTTTAAATTTTTTTTTTTTTTTTTACATATTACTTGTTTTTTCTATCTCTCAAAAATTACTCTATCAACATAAATTTCTTGGATTATTTTATGCTCTGCTCATTTTGGAATTTAAATAAAAAGAAAACCTTTAACATTTCTATCTATTTTCATCAAATCTATTTTTTTATAGATGATTCTGGGACTGATCTATAAAAATATTTTTCATCAGGTGCATGAGATTCATGTGAATAATATATATTCACTTTTTTTTTCCTTGATTCTTAGTGTCCTAACAGAAGCAACGTCTTTTGAATATCTAGATTGTAAATCGAGCATCGTAAAGATCACCTTCAGGTTTCCACACAAACAACATGTTTTTTTATTCTTTATCACAAACGTCATAAACATGTGAATTTATACTGCATCTTTATTCTGGTTTCATATGTTTCTCTCATTTTTTATGGCATATGCTAATAGAATGGATATTACTACGTGCTCTTTGTGGTATCTTTTAGGTATCTGTTGAGAAATAAATATTCCTTTATTTTATGAAATGGCCTACGTCTTATTGGTGTACTGTCATTACAATGCTTTGTACATCCTTCTAGAGAGAAACAATCCTTGAAATCTTCTTGGCCATTCCAAACGTCGACAGTTTAATTTGTTTTCAAAAAATTCGTGATTCACTTCAGAGTTTGCCCAATTCGTGGCTCAGTGGCAACGCACGTCGTTGGTAAGTATTAGGGGTGAAGTTCAGTCCACTGGTGGCATTGTTGTAGACACTGTTTCAAAAAAAAAAAAAAAGAGATTCGATGACGTTTTTATGCTCAGCAGCTTCTTGCCTCGTGTATCGAACTATCGGGTGTGAATTTTCCGGATTTTCTCCCATATGATACGCAAATGCTAGGTAGTTCCCCAAAAGTCCTAAGTAAAATTTCCTAAGTGAAACTCACTTTTCAATCTTCTTTTCCATTGGCGTAACAGCTCCTTGCTGAGGCAAGATCGTCTGCCAACTGGCAGATTTCGAGACAGGAGGAATTTCTTTTTACGGTGTGGAGTTATCAACCCTACGTCAAAGGCTCTACAGTCATATTAGACCGGGACTTACGGTTCAAAGTGGATTTCAAACCACTGCAAACATCCATACCACCGCCGGGACTCCAAAGCCTGTGGAACCTTTTCAATCTAAAAACTTATATTGATTCCGTTCACAACCTCAGAAATATTACATATTTTGTTATCAAATACAAATAAATGTTTTTGCAAAAATGAATAAACATTTTTAAAAAAATAAAATACTTCCGAATAATTGATTTGTATATAAAATGATTAATTCAATAATACCTTGCCATATTTTCTGTTTTTCTTATTAACATAAACTGTTTAATGTTAATATAACAAATCCTTTAATTTTACGGACACCCTGTGTTTATGAATAAATCATTATACCTAATCCGATATGTATTTCCGACGCACCTTATTGGTTCGAATTAAATGCATTGCATCGATAAATATTCGACGACAACCGGTAACAACGGCTGACAGTGGCGACATCTAACAGAACGATCCATTTGCATATCGCAATCGTCATTCGGCCATATTTGATCCAAAATAACGCAATTCCACCTTTCCCCAGCGGAATAGTACACGTTGCCGATTTTTGACAACAGCCAGCAAATGCAATCGATCCGAAGATAGGGGTGCAGCTGCAAGAGTGAGTGCCCCCAGCATTTAAGCAACATCAATAAACCCTCGACAAAAGCGAATGGCGGACCTCCGTTGCTAGGCGACGAGCCATCTCTGGACTCCATTACAATAAATGTCAAAAGTGTCGATGATGGAATCTGGCAATGGATTTCGCAGCGCCAAATATGGAAGAGAATCAAGCAAACGATTCCAATCTCTCTCGGTGCTAGAAGAAAATGGCGACGCAGAAAGAAGAATTTGGATAAATAAATGAATTTTCATTTTCTCCCTTTTCGCTTCTTTCTCCACATTTTCCGAAACAGGTTCTTCTTCCAGAGTTATTTCTTCTTTTATTTTCCTTTTTTATTTTATTTTTCCCCGTTGCCTTTTATCAAAAGATGTCATAAAATGAAATTGAAATCCGTTTTGAAAGAATGGATATTCGAATTTATGAGTTTCCTTTCAAGGATTCTTAAAAATTTCATTTTCTTTGGCGTTCGCGGAATTTCTGCTCTTTTGTTCGAATTACGTAACATAAAAATGGCAACAACCGAATATATATTAATTCTTTTAGAAATGTATGCGAATTTTCGTATAAGTTTTGAATTAATTGCATTTTAATACATCAGCAAATTATTATTATTATTATTAAGAATCAAAAACATTTAAATTAAAAATTCGCAATTACATATAAACTATTTTAAATTTACGAATTTATTCAAAAAATTTGAATTTAATTTCCCATATAATAAAAAAATCTAAGATATTTAATTACGAATTCTATTACGTAAATCAAGGACAGTAGGAAAATTTCCAAAAATATAGGAGAATTAGGGGGCATGATGGCCAAGTGAGTAGCACTGGGTGCCACAGGTTTCGGGTTCGAGGATGTTTTATCGGGTGCCATGGATGTTTGTAGAGGTTCGAAATCCATTTTAAATTGTAGGTCCCGTCTAATATGATCATAGAGCGTTGCGGGAATATTGTTACTTCGCGTCCATAGCTTATCTTCAAGCTACACGCGCCCCTGGGTTGTGCTAAGTGAATGACATTGGAGCGGTCCTTGCATGGCATAAAAGATAAATATTTACCGTAGGTCCCGGTCCGATACGACTGTAGTACAGCGTTGGGCTGACAACTCTACCCCGTTAAAAGAAAACGTCCAATGTTTTGAAATCTACCAGTTGGCAGATGGCATTGGCCCACTATGGGGTTGTTGTGCCACTGATAATGATGATGGGAGAGTTTGGAATTCTTAAGATAAAAAATTCTTCACAAAATATTCTTTAATAAAATATCTTCATCATTATCATCGGCGCAACAGTTCCATGGTGGGCCAAAGACGTCTGCCTACTGGCAGATTTCGAGACAAGAAATGTTATCTTAGGGTTAGGTTAGGGTTGTCAGTGCTACTCCCAAGACTCTACGATCGTTTTAGACAGGGACCTACGATTGAAAGTGGATTCCGTAAACACCCATTGCACCGACTGCCAGAGCGCTAGTCACTCCGTCATCAGGAACCCATTAAAATATTTTTCTTTTTTTTTATAAATAATATTTTACTTTTTAAAAGATATATTATAAAATTTAAATGTAATAGCAAAAATTTTATTTGAATTTCATATAATCAAAAACATTTAACTAGAGTATGAAATGACAGTTATTTTATAATTATCTTCTTTATCAAACGCAATTGCAGCAATTCATTTTTAAATAAATCAAATTCAGATGCTACAATGCTGCAAGAAATTTTAATTTTTATAATGAAAATAAAGTTACCATTTGCAAAACATTTTTTTCTCCCAAAACAATTTTGACATTACACATCACAAAAATTGAAATCTATACGTTTTTCTCGTACCTAACTATTTTTCCCGAAATGACATTAGTTATCAAAAGTAAAGTGAATGCCGGTATTTTATTGGAGTGCCTAGGGTACCTCCGCACCTGTACCTCCGTATCATAATAGTATTATTATTAAAAATATAATTATTAGATATTAAAATAAATTTAACTTTTTAAAAGAATTAAATTTAAGTGAGCACATGCTCTGTAAAGAAAACAAGTACTATATATAAAAATTCAATTCTATTGCAGAAAAGTCCTTTATCAATAATTTTAATTCATCTTTTAAGTTTATCTGGCTCCATCTATTGGTAGATATATGCAACTTAAATTAAAAAAAACTAAAATTAATTAATTAAATTTAATTACTAAATTTATATTTGAAAAACTGCATGAACATCAAGTGTCATCCACTACAAGTTTAAAACAATGTACTTGAACTTGAGTGAATGAATAAAAAGTATTTTATGAACGATTGAAAATTTGAACAAGGTATATATGGGGAGAGTATGAGCTAATAGAAGGAATTGAATAAAAAAAGAGAGAATTGCGATTAGTAATTTAAAATAATAAAAATAAATAAGAGCAGTAATGAGAAAACATATATTAGCCTATTACTTGTACGCCATTACTTAACATTTTTTAAACTTTTAAGAAATCTTATCAGAATGTTTATTATGCTATATTTTTACTAAAAATAAAAAGCTTATAGGATTCTTATTTTTATATAGTTTATTTAATTATTCTGCATATCTGATAATCTATTCTTAGTTATTTATTATGCAAGTTAGGAATTTCGACGCATTAAAATTTTTTTGGAAAAGCAATCGGTTGTTATCTTTTCTTTTTCCTTTCGTGTACGAATAAGCAATCCGGTTCTTATAAGTTTCATTTAAGTATATTTTTTTGGTGTGACTAATCATCATTTTAAGAAATCCTTCAAAATATGCTAGTAAAAAAAATACCACAAATTTTAAGAAAAAAAACAGGAAGCTGTAGTAATCGAAATTGCTAGGTAATCAACCATTTTTTTTTTTCTCCCACATGCTTCCGGGCGGCTTCATTATTATTCGATATAAAAATACCTAACAAAGAAAATCACTTTTACGTCATAAAATGTTTTGAAAATCATTTTATACTATAAAGATATTTAAAAAAGCATGCATTTAAACTTATCTTGAAAATTCTTTTATGATGGGGTATTTTTTTAAATTTTTTAAGGACAGTTTTAAGGTAATATTTATTATACAACTACTACTTCTTCATAGGCGCAACAGCCCCTTGGTAGGCTTCATTGGGGATTTCATTTCTGCAAAAGGCCCTACTGGTAGATTTCTAGACAGAGATACTTTTCTTTTTACGGAGTAGGGCTGTCAGCCGTACGACGAACGCTTTACAGTCATATTAGATCAAGGACCCTGATGGCCGAGTGTTAGCGCTCTGGTGCTCGGTGCCACAGGTTTCGATTTCGAATTCCGGTGGTGCCATGGATGTTTGTAATGGTTCGGAATCCACTTTAAACAGTAGGTCCCGGTCTCATATGACCGTCTCAGAGCCTAATCAGACTTCTTACCCACATCATTCCCAAACTGTAAAGGAGCAACTCAGCTCTAGGCACAGTGATGTGGTGTAGTAGTTGTCAGTCAGACTATGAAGAACGGTTTGATGTCCAACTGGCTAGCGCTCTGGCCGTTGGTACCGAAAGCTTCATGTTCCTGTTTGTTGGTGGTTCGGAATCCATGCTAAACTGTAGGTGCCGGTCTGTTTAGCCTAAAGTGTGCAAAAGACGACCGTAGAGCGACAAACCAAACCAAAAATATATTTTAAAAAAAAAAGCAAATGACCGGAAAGGGAAGTTTTTTTTTTTTATTTCTTAATTATAAATTTATTCTTACCGCATTTTCTGTTTTAAAGATGTTATTTAATATTTTTAATAATGTCCAATTCAAAATAACAAAGATTTGGGAGCGTCTGGTTTGGTTTGTCGCTCTGCGGTCATCTTTTGCACAATTTAAGCTAATTAGACCGGGACCTACAGTTTAGCGTGGATTCCGAACCACCATGCCACGATTCGTACCTGAAGCGTCAAATACTAGAGCGCTACTAATTGGCCATCAGGCATCATCAGTTTTTCTGCATCAAAAGTCTTTTATAATATAACTTAAAAAGTAATCCTGCACTAAATAATAATTTATTGGTACTTTTATTACGTTTCAATTTATATATTAAAACCATTAAAATGATCATTATTTTGAAAATTCACTTTTAACCCGCTGGGTTCATTTCTAGGGCCATTTTACAAAATTATAATGGAATGAAATATGTTTCTCGCAATACGACCTGAATGGCCGAGTGTCTAGCGCTCTGTAACACAGGTTTCGGGTTCGAGTCCCCGGCGGTGCCATGGATGTTTGTAGTGGTTCGGAATCCACTTTAAACCGTAGGTCCCGGTCCTAATAGAATCGTAGAGCGTTGCGGGGGCATTGTTACTCCGCGTCCGTGGCTTACCATCAAGTTACACGAGCCCCTGGGTCATGCAAAGTGAGCAACGTCTGTGCAGCGCTTGCCTTAAGGCATCCAAGATCAAGGTGTGTAAGTGTTTGCCAGCTGCATTAGAAAAAAAAAAAATAAAACTGTTTCTCGCAATGAGCTGTCGCGGTTTAAATAACTGTATAGTTGAAGGGATTGTCGGTGACTGCACTCACACAATTTCTTTTATTCTTCACAATTGTGAACGAAGAGGACGAAATGATTTTATCTCCTAGTGGAAAATTTTTGTTTTGCTTTACTCATTTCATCTCCTTTACCTCATCGTCTGATTTTTTATTTCGAAATATCTTTTTTTACATAAAAAAGACATTACGCGAAATGTAGCTTTGATACGTTATCGGATGACAGTTTTCTAAAATGAAATGTATGTTCCGTTATCTAAGTTAAATCTGCAAACTCCACAGTGCTGAAGAGAAATTTTTTTTTTTACTTTGAGGTAAAACAAATAAATTTTAAAAAATTGTGAATAACCTTTATACTTTTTTGGGTAGTTCAGTAATTAAATAAATTCAACATTGTAAATTGGAAAACGAGCTGTTTATTTATATTGTAGAAGAACAGGATCATGGTGATGTTTTCGATAAATGTTCACAGTCGACCATTAAGAGATGTTAAAGAAGTTTTATAATATTAGGAGATGTGAAGTATATTGTATAGACGCTGTACAGAAAAGTAAAAAAGTCGTCAAATAGATTAATGAAGACTAACGTTTAATCTGGGTCTATTCTTGGAATCTAGATGGATGGTGTTTGGATTCCCGGAACTTCCTAGCCCCGAAGGCCTTCATCTCCGGTAGAAAAAAGCTATAAACTGTTGACTATTATGTAAATTGCCCAGAATAATAGAAAATATTAAAATAAAACAGGAATAGAAATATTAAATTAAAATATTCCGTTGTGTTTTAATATTAATGTAAGTTCAAGTGGTTATCAATATAGAATTAAAGGAATTTTCTGAAACGTGCTGAAGGATGTCTTTAAGTGGAGGAATATTAATTGCTTGCTGTATTTCCAATTTTCTCATATGTTATTTAGCCGCAATGATTTATATTAGAGTGACATTTTGAAGGTTTGGTTTGTCGCTCTACGGTAATTTTTGTGCTCACTGTGGGTTAATTTGACCGGAACTTACTGTTCAACGTGGATTCCGAATCACTCTCAAACATCCGTGCCACTGCCAGGAATCGAACCTGAAGCCTGTGGTACCAACGGCCACAGCTCTAGACAATTGGCCATCAGGCCGCGTAGAGACATTAGGAGATTGATAAAGTATATTATTAGAGAAATTAGGAGATGTAATGTATATTGTAGGGGACATTACATCTTCTAAAGTACATTAGAGAAAAACTAATCAGAGAAACTAGTTAATATCTTCAGTGAAATTTAAGGTGCAGTGGTATTTTTGTATAGATTGGGCATTATTATATTTTATTTAGCATTTATCGTAGAGGACTTTAAGAACAAACCAAAAACCGTCTATTAGATGCTGAGGGGTTGGATTTTATTAATTTAGAAAAAAATCAAAGTTGCAAATAATACATATATAGGATCACTATGTGTCGATAGGAAACACCCCTGAGTGCGCTTTTTATAAAATGGTGAAAATAAAAAAAATAGAAGAATATTATATATATATAATCATTCTTCTATTATACATATATATATATATATATATATATATATATATATATATATATATATACACACTTATGACAAGAGCCAAAACATTATGACCAACTGCTTCTGGAGAGTCTGAAGAATCATTTTGTAATGAATTCGCCTTTGATAGAGGGCGGATGACGTGGAAAGAATGACGGTGAAACCAGCAGTAGACGACATGGTGTTGGACGTCCACACGCTATCAAAGAAAAGATCGTCGGAGACTGTCTCGCATGGTGAAGCAAAACCGGAGCCAGACAGTGCCTCAGCTGACAGCCCAAATACAATGCAGGGCCAAGCAGAATAGTATCGGAGCACACTGTTCAGCGCTGGGCCCGGGAACATCGTGACTGGTCCATGGATCAGTGGGGAGAGTTGCCTGGTCAGATGAATCACGGTTTGTCATTCATCACGCCGATGGCCGTGTCAGGATACGCCGTCTTCCAGGCGGACAGTTGCTCCCTCAATGTACAGTCGGTCATACATAGACCGGGGATGGCGGTATTATGCTTTGGGGGACGTTCTCTTGGGCGTTTCTGGGACTCGTGGTTGTGGTAGAGCAAACCATGAATGCTACAGGGTATCTGAACATCATTGCTGACCAGTTGCACCCTTACATGGCCTCTGTTTTTCCAGCTGGAAATGGAATGTTCCAACAGGACAACGCCCCTTGTCACAAGGCTAAAATTGTGTTGGAGTGGTTCCAGGAACATGATGCTGAATTCCAGTTAATGTCCTGGCCGCCTAACTCACCGGAATCTCAATCCGATAGAACACATTTGGGATGTCCTGGGACGGCAGCTCAGAGTTCAAAGACCACCACCCGCAATATCTCGGATTTGCGTGACCGTTGCTTAAAACATCTGGTACAATCTGTCTCTGGCCATCTACCAAGGACTTGTGGCATCCATGCCAAGGCGGGTTGAAGCTGTGTTGCGCGCCAAATGTGGGCCAACTCGTTATTGACAGGTGGCCATAATGTTTTGGTTCTTTTTAGTGTATATATATATAAAGGTTAAAACATAATGTGAAAGTAGTAGTAAAATATAAAAGGCGAAGATATATAGTTCCTGTTATGTACAATGCTGTGAGTTTAAATTTTATTTGAAGGTATGAGTAGGATGTAAAGAGTTTATCATGAATGATATTTCAAGCTGGTGATCTGATCAATAGTCATATATAATGGACAGATGAAGAGTCATTATTTATGACCCACAGATGAATGTTGCGGTATGAATATTGATGACAGTGAAGAAGATCCTATCAGACTTATTTATTCTTGGGAAGAGTTGATGTTGTAGAGAGATTCAATAGGTTGATGAAGAAATTTGCGTGGTGGAGTATCTTGAGAATTAATCATAGACGAATCCTTTTGAAGTCTAATTTAATTATGTTACAAAGCAGCGTAGGATGATATTTGAAATAACGATATTATAAAATAATTCTAAAAAGCACGTAGCAACGCAACAAAGATCCCTATCGACACCCACTGTCCTGAAAACAACGATGAAATGCTTTTGTCTTTCAAGCTGGTGATGTTTTGTATAACAAGTTCGTAATCAAATAAACAAGTGTGTAATGAAAGCTTTCATTTTGTTTACACAACTCATTCGGATCATTTTCAATTTTATTCACATGAAAAAGTTCTATAAATATTTTTTTTTTTTGGCTATGTTAAGTTCATTGTAACATCCAAAGCATTTAATTTATGATAACAAATACAAATCGAGTGAGAAATTGGCTGGTGGCCAATTCTGAGAAGGATTTTGATTCCATTAATATCAGAATGACAAAAATCAGAAAGCAGATATATTTATATAGGGAACCATTAGTAAAAAGGGAAGAAAATATTTATGGGGAATATTCCAAAAAAAAAAAAAAATTAAGTTTCATTTATAAACTGAATGAAGACTTCAATGCAGGATGTAATAATTATTAATTTCAGATGTATGTTTACAAAAGAAACAATAAGAGAATTTTAATTTTAAACTATTCATTCAAAACGGAACAAAATTGTTAACATTTCTGCCATTTTCTAAATTTAATATTATCTAATCAATTATTAGTGTGTTTCCTAGAAAGAAATTTTAATCCTTTTTTTAATCTCATTCCGTGTATTTTATCATTTGTATCCCTTTCACAAAAAATGCGTTCAAATTTCATCATTTGAAACTTCATTCAAAAATATCCTTACCCTTATTTTTTTGATGGATTTAAATGTATACTTATTTTTATACATTTCTTCATATAATATTGTAACCATGCTCTTCCATTAGTCAAGAGTTCCACTGATAAGAGCGCCCTTTTGTGGTATTCAGAAGAAATTGTCAGTCGCCTCCAGACTCTCACCCGAGAGGAAGTACGGAGCAGCCTGTCTCCTGCTGAGAAACTTCTAATCGATATACAGTCTGTCATCCGAGAGGAAATATATTACCTCAGCCCTGAGCATTAGTTCGTCGACAGTCTCTCACCCGGAGGAAATATATTTCGAGCCCCCTACCCGTAGCCGAGTTTCACGTTTTCGGCTTAGAAGTGAGTCCTTCCACGAATCTATAATTATCTGTCTTTAAATGTGTTGAAGTTGCATATCTCTAATTTGTGTTTGTGCGTGTGCCAATAAAGCTGTGAGTTCTCACCCTGTGCCTCAAGTATCTCAACCCAACCCCACCCAGTTACAATCTGGATGCCCAACCTGCACGCTATGAAATTTATATTTTATATTTTTCTTACCTTGAAATTTTAATTTGGTTAAAAAGAATTTTTAAGTAGTGATTTTTAGAATTACTTTTTACTGAAACATCTTAGAAAAGAAAATCCAAGAAATTGTATCAGATCACTAGAAATTATGTTTTTAAGTATATTATGTTTATTCCACATAATCATCATTGTTTGTATAAAAATGAAAATGTGTTGTAAAATTTTACAATTTTTGAATATGAAATGTGGCAGTTACGATAATGTTATTCTATTAAAATGATTTCGGGTAAAATTTCCTACATTTGTTAATGATTAAAAACACCTGATCAAACGTGAAAACATCAACCTGACAATCCGTGTCGATACGAGGCACACCGTGTAACAGTTAACCCATTCTATTAAATTACGATTTATAAATTTTATGTTTAGCACACGCCATAAGAAATTACTTTGCTTGCTATGAACTATAAATTGAGATTTAAAATATATTTTAACTGTTCATAAATTTTTCCTGAGCCAAACATAGGTGGTTGATAACCCCATGGGGCTATTGCACCAATGAAGATTTTGTTTGTCGCTCTACGGTAATTTTTTTCACATTTTAGGCTAATTAGACCGGATTCGAACCTGAAGCCTGTGGTACCAAAAAGCCAAAAGCGGCGTCAATGAAGAAGATAGTTATCCACAAAATATGTGTAGCCATTAGACAGAAATAATAACTATTATTAGCTAAAGATTGAGGAATCAATATTCCAGTATGTTTACATGCTTCTGATTAAAAATGGGGGCAGATAAAAAAAATTTATCATTAAAAATTCTGAATTTTTAATTATTAATTATTTAATTAATTAATTTTAAACTATTATTATTAATTTAATCTTTAATTTCTTATTCACAATTTTTTTTCTATTACATTTTTCATATTATTTTTTGTTTTACTTAATTTCCTTAATTTCACAAAATTTGATTTAAATGAATCACACAACTCAAATTCACAAGAATGTTTATATATATATATATTTGATTTGAGTAGGGTTTTTTTTTTTTGG
Organism: Caerostris extrusa; assembly: GCA_021605095.1. NCBI lineage: Eukaryota > Metazoa > Arthropoda > Arachnida > Araneae > Araneidae > Caerostris > Caerostris extrusa. Next base: position 166,811 of record BPLR01005242.1, on the reverse strand, counting down.
GGGGAGAAAAAACCTATTAAGACAAAATTTCAACATGCCAGGGACAACAATGGCGGATTAAGATCGTGGTTTGACTTTCCCGTTTACATGATTTTCATGACCTATTCGAAATGAATTCGGGAAGGAGAAATTAATGCAAAGCGGAATTTCATTTACTTAGTGATTAGGGCTCATGTATTTCAGAAAATTAACTGGGTATATGAATATACTTGCAGCATGCGATTAATTGCTTTTATGTATTCTATGCAAGATACAGTTGTGGCAAATTGGCTAAAAACAATACTTCAAAAAGCGAAACGCAGCTTTCAGCAGTTCTGTCGCGTGACCTACTGTTTCAATGGTGTGCAATGCGTACAACAAACTGTATTTTTTATTTATTTTGTTATATTTTTATTATTGTTCTGTGTCAGGAAAACCGCATAGATGATGATTACGATAAAGTTCAACAATTTGTAGCTTAATAAAATTAAATCAGTAAAAGTCCAATTTGTGGCTTAATGACAAGGCACACCGCTGGTGGGTATTAGGTCTGAGGTTCAATCCGTTGGAGGCTTTATTGTAAACATTGTTTCAAAAACGAGGAGACTCTATGGGTGTTTGGGATGTTCAGCATCTGGTCTCGAGAGACGGACTACCCGCTGGGAGTTTTGCGGGTTTTTCTCCCATACGATACGCAAACGATGAGTAGTTCACCCATAAAAGGTCCTTCCGTAAGGCACTGCCCTCCTTCTTCAACGTCACGTAGCCACGTCAGACTTCAAGCATATTAAAAATGGCTTTTAATGTATCATTTTTTATATTTAAAAAATGATACATTAAAAGCCTTTAAAAAGAAATAGATGGTAAAAGAATCATGTCTCATGAAAGACATAACATGAATATCACTGGGAATATAAATGCTGTTGTTGTTTTACGATGCCAAACATTTTGGTATGTTACAGCAGTATCAGCTTTGGCACAGGATACATCATTGGGTGCAGGACCTGTTCCACTATATGTTCATCTTGTAACACGTATATCACGTATATAAAGAGGATGGTGTTTGTACTCCTTCCCATCTCCACCAGACGAATGAAAGACTTTTTCTTGACTACGGATTTATGATTCCCTTCACAAACATCGGAACGGAAGTGCTCGGCAGCACTCGTCGGGTTTCAAACCAAACTCCATTATTTCGGAAGCCCAATGAGCCTTAAAACAAGATACTCCATGTGGGTCATTTAACCTACGTATTAAATTTGGCATCATTGTATCATTTACATTTGTCATCATTTGACACATTTTGACATTACATTTAACTTCATTTGATTTTTTATTTTGACATTACATTACATTTGACCTCATTTGTATCATTTACATGTTGACATTTGATTAATCATTTGGCATCATTGTATCATTTACATTTGACATCATTTCATCATTACATTTGTAAGGTTTAATTATTATTAATATATAACCGTGAGAGGTCGGCGGTTATAACTGGTAACTGGGACCTTAACTGTGTGGTCCAGTGTGGTAAGTAGTTGCGGTGAGATCTTCAGACCACGAGGTGAGCGTCATGGCTCATGGTTTTTAACTATTAATACTATTGTAGAAGAGGCACAGGGTGTCATGTGTATGTATGTACTAATAGTGTAAATAAACTAAAGTAAATAGAAAAGAGAAATTGGTATCCTGACAGAACTAGCTGCTAGTATAGCTAGCAGCTAACACATTTGATGTCATCATTTGACATGAGAGAGGGAGAGAGAGATGTTTTTAAAACTGAATCTGTTGAACTGATTGAATTCTATAGCACACGTGCTGACAAACAAACGCGCGAGAGGATGGAGCGAAGGGCGCACTTCCTTGTAGACGGCGAATGCTCCTTGAACTTCAGCAAAAGCGAACACGCGAGAGTGGGAAATCGTCAGGTGACTCAGCGCTTTCCGAATCATCCTCCTTTCGTGGCAGACGTATAAGGCTTTTCTTCTGACCGCCATCACTCTGTTGCATCAGCCCACCCCATTGCGTAATGCCTATTTCAGAGTCCGCATCATCATACAAAACAAGTGCGGCTGACGAAAACAAGAATGACCGTACAGAATTATAAACTTTAGATTGGTTTGAAGGATGAGGGCTAAATATAAAAAAAAGACACATTTCTCTAGGGTTTTTTTACGATATACAGTTTTGACCACCCCTACATTTTGCAATGAACTCGCGTGGATTTTTTGGAAGTATTTAACTGGTATTAAGTGGTGGTATTAATCCATGCCAAGAACATGGGACCTGAATGGCCACTTGAGTGGTTCGAACATGGGGCCTGAATGACCGAGTTCGCTCTGGCGCTCGGTCTCACTGGTTTCGGGTTCGAGTCCCGGCGGTGCCATGGATGTTTGTAGTGGTTCGGAATCCACTTTAAACCGTATGTCTCGGTCCTAATAGGATCGTAGATCGTTGCGGGGGCATTGTTACCCCGCGTCCATGGCCTATCTTCAAGTTACACGCCCCCTGGGTAATGGAAAGTGAGTAACGTCTGTGCAGCGCTTGTCTTAAGGCATCCAAGACCAAGCTGTATAAGTGTTTGCCAGCTGCATTAGAACAAAAAAAAATGTTCGAACATCAGGTGGGTCTTTGCGTATTTCGAACTTTCCACCTACGGATGATGACGGGAGGACTGTATCTTCAGGAGAAATTTTTAGGGGTAACTGCTTCTCATTTTGTGTGTCATGTGGGAGAAACACAACGAAATCTTCCACCAGGCGATGTGACATGCTTTACACACAGACCCAGCGGGTCTTCCCGTTTCTGAAAGCAGTGACTACAACAATAAAGGGAACGTGACACCATTAGAAGATTCTTACCTGAGCTAGCTGTACACATTATTACTGAAACATACTCAGTTAATGATGAAATTAAATGATAAATTAAAAAATGGTTAATTATTTATGGTTTTATAATTTATTGTGCGAAAACTATTGCAATTGGACACATACTTATTTGGATACATTGTAAGTACTGTTATAAAGTTTTCAAATAAGACCACGTACTTGAATAAATTTCAACCTTATTACCTTAGAGAATGTCAAAGCGGTTCTTGACAAATGTTTCTTGACTCGTCGTCTCTGAAAGCTATCTTGTCTCTCATAGTATACATGTACTTTGGGAAAGTTTGGACCTCTAATTTGCAAAGCTTAATTTTGCGATTTTTTATTTTTCTTGGTAATAAATTCATTTGATTCTCAGAGACAGCAGCTGGTGGGATGGAGGTTGAGAGTTTCTTAATGCAGCTGTAAAACTATAGTTACTTCCCTTCCACCTCACCTGCTTCAATACTCATATTCTTGAATGAGTGATATTAGCAGCGATAGTCTTATTTACTTTAAATTTAACTTAAAATTAGCCTTAGCAGTTGAACGTTTATTTGGATAATCCATTCAATCACTATTCAGCTGATTATCACTGCTACTTAAGTGATCAGAATTCTTTTAGAAGGAGCTTTAAGATTGGGCTTATGATAAAGATAGTTATCAATGGAATAACGACCAAACGAACATATTTAGACCATTATCTTCTTGTGCTCGTTGAGTTTTGGGAAATTGAAACTCTAATCTGCTTATATTTTGAAAACCAGAGATTTCAAAAGAATTACAACCACGAGACTTGATACTGGTCAATCATTAGATCTAGCAACACATATTTTATGTAAATTATGTGGTTCTGTCTAATCCTTATTGAGCTGCAGTGCGGGACGGAAATCCCTTAAATAAACTACTCATGGATGGAGGAAAAGTGCAGCTCCTGTTGTGATGGAGCACCCGTAGGTAGAATTCTGACTTGGCTGCGTCAGGAGGACAGTGCCTACCAGGAGGACTCTTTAGGAGGAACTACCCCCATTTGCGTATCGTATGGGGAAAAGACCCAGTAAACTCCCATCAGGTAGTCCGACTGACAAGGCAAGATGCCGAACATCACAAACGCCCTCGAGTCTCTTCGTTTTTTGAAACTAATACTCATCAACGGCACGCGTTGCCACTGAGCCACGATTCGGGCCACGTAAATTTTAAAATACACCCAATTAACATCAACAATTAATAACAATTAACATCAGCTTTTATTTTAAATAAAAGTTTTTGGAAAGAAAATTTCAATGTTGCACGAAAGATATCTCTTTTTTTCTAAATAATATATATTTTTTTTTTATCTTCATTTTTTTTTTTTTAGAGACGCCACTGATCTCTAATCAGGTTAACACCATGATCCCGCATGATGATAACTAATAGTTAGGAAAATAAATTAGTACAAAAAACTGGCATTCATTATTTTTATTTTGTTCCGTTTCCAAAATCTTTCCCGGCCCGAACGATATTTGTCTTCGGTAACGGATGGAATGCAAATAAAAAAAAAAAAAAATTAATCGCCCCGCGCGTGCCAAACGACGCCATCGATCTCCGTGGGAAAAAGATCGTTTGTTGGAAGAGGGGGATTCCAAAAATGAGCGATCACACCCTACGAACAATTTGTTTCATTTAACGCTCCGTTAAGGCAGAAGCGATTCTTTTTATTCCGTAATACGACGTAGAATGCAATTGGAGCGGATGCCCGGAGGAAAAAATGAACCGTTCACGATAATGCATTATTTCTTCCTAGGGTGTTGGTGTTCAGAACGATTCGATAATTTTCATCGGAATAAGCTCTTTTTATTTATTTCAAAGAATCTTTAAAGAAATCTTATTAAATTATTAAAATATTTTTCTAGGTAATTTTAGAACATTATTAGATTGCATTTAATTTTTCTAACGGAACTTTTATTCAATTCCTTCTATTAGTTCACACTCTCCCTATTTATATCTTGTTCAAATTTTCAATCGTTCAGAAAATACTTTTTATTCATCACTCGAGTTCGAATACATTTTTTTTAACTTGTAGTGGATGACACTGGATGTTAATACAGTTGTTTCAAATATTAATTCAGTAATTAAATTAAATTAATTAATTTTAGTTTTTTTGGATTTAAGTTGCATGTATCTACCAATAGAGGGCACCAGATAAACTTAAAAAAATGAATGAAAATTATTTATAAAGGACTTTCTGCAATAGAGTGAAAAAAAAGTAGGAATTTATTTTAAAAAAATATTTTTTTTATATTACTTGTTTTTATCGTTATTCAACAATGCTGCATCGGAATTGTCGCACATCCAACGTTACCCAGTTTGCACCAAGGCTGACCTTCTACTGTAAACACACATAAGGAAAAGGGAGGTTTAATATTGCTTGATAGGACTTTAAATGATACCATTTCACATGTGTTTGCCATGTTGCTTATAATAATATCAAATATTTTTGGCAATTGTTTAAAGCTCGAACAGTGTTATTTGTGTATTAACTTCTTCTGCTGTCCTTCTGTATCCCTCATGGAAGAAGGAAAGACGGGGTAGCTTCTGTTGTGATAGAAGCACCCGTAGGTAGAAATCTGACTTCTGTTCCGAGTCGCTGAAGAAGGAGGGCAGTGCCTTTCGGAAGGACTTTTGTAAGAGAAACTACCCCACATTTGCCCATCGTATAAGAGAAAACCCGGAAAAAACCTTACCAGGTTATCCGACTAACGTGTCAAGATGCTGAATATCACAGACGTCATCGACTTTCATCGTTTTTTGAAACAGTGTCTACAGCAAAACAGCCAGTTTATTGAACCTCAGCCCTAATTCTCACCAGTGGCGCACGTTGCCACTGAGCCATGAATCAAGCAATTTCTACTGTTTTGATTAAGAATAAATGAGATTAACAGTTTAGTGTATCGGTTCCAATTTACTTTTGATTTACCTTTGAAGTTTTTTTTTTTTTTTTTTCAAATCTCAGAAACAGGTCATTCATTTCATGAGCTATTAGAAAAAAATAGTATTTTTGTACTAAGAAAAATCGATTTCATTAAATAATATTAATTGTAATACACATATCCATCCCCTTATTTATTTTATAACATTGTTTATTTTAATGTCACTTAAATTGGTACGTATTTGTTTTTCCCGAGATTTTTTTTTCTGTAGTCGTGCGGGCTGCATGGCTTTTTTTCTTATTCTTTCGTCAAACGGAATTGTGAGGAGGTGAATTCAAATCACGAATATATTCATCCATGTTTAGAGTATCTCGTTTTCCTCCTGGATAACTCGCAATCTGCTACATACGTCAAATGATATTCAAATGAATTGCCCAACGACGTTAAAAAATATTTATTATTTATTTGATCATTTCAATTTTCAACCAAAAAATTAAAATAATTTCCAAAACCAACTTATTTTAATTTCAATTTTTAGTCGGTGAGAATATTTATTTGTTGTTTTCAAATGTCGTGTGTTTGCCATTAGAACGACAGGAAAACATTGTCACCAGCTAACGTGTTTTTACACGTTAAAAGTTCGGTAAATATCCAAATCGGACAGATTCAAACGCAGAAAGAGGAGGTAGTTTTGGAGGAGTTTTTATTTGCAATAAAAAAAAAATTGATTTTTAATGTTTAAAAGTTGGTAATTATTTATATTAAAAGAATGATGAAATTTCCATGTACTATTACACTTTTTTCAGTCAAAACTGTATAATGCCTCTTTTCACAAACCAGCACCATAAGAAGAAATAGATTAATCCGTTTCCGCCTTTTAAACCAAATGTTTAACTTTCCATGGATTAGCTGATAGAACAGTAGTAGATTTAGCTCTATCCAGGGTGCATGATAGGGGCTTTCTACACTGCTTCTAAATTGTGCCCCTGTTATTTTGGACGAACATCCCTCAAAAGTCGCATTTGGGGTTTAGATCTTTCTTCCCGAGTCCAATGGAAAGACATTCCAACCTATCAGTCTACGCTAACCACGCGCCAGTGGTAACGTGCGCTATTATTATACATATGAGCTCACATTCATTGGAGTTGTTTTCAGAAACGAGGAGACTCAATAGTGATTCTAACAACATAAGTAAACTCCTTGCGTCGTTAGTCAAACTGCTTAATAGAATGCTTTCGAGATATTTTTCCATACGACTCACAAATGCAGGTTCAGTTAACCCAAAAAGTACTGATGAAAAGCAAGGCCCTTTCCCCCCTCCCTCAAAACTGGTCAGTGGGTTGTCCGTAGCCTACATTAGTCGAGCACAAAAAACCATCGATGTTTAGAAAAAGAAAGTATAATTTTATCGTATTCATTGCTGACACAGACAACAAACTGACACGCAAATGCGGGTTCAGCTACTCCGAAAAGTACTGAGGGTGGAAAGCAATGCCCATCCTCCTCGAAACTCGTCTGGGGTTGTCACATCATCAGTGGTGCACAAAGCCCATCGATGCTCAGAAAATAAAGTTTAGTTTTATCGTACTCATTGTTGACACAGACACTGAAGCTTAGCAGCGCTATTTCTGAAACGCAATGCGCTATTTGCAAGGCTGCTCTGACCTAACACTAACTATTTTAATTTCGGTATTGGGTCACACGTGAAGAAGCTGCATCATTCAGTTATTCATAAAAGAACACAGGAAAGCGGGGGCTTATTTTAGAGGAAAGTGCGTTCTTCTTCTTCCGAGAAAAGATTATTTCTCATCTTTTGCATCTTCTTGCTTTCGGTGAAAGACTTCGCACGTCGGAGGCAACGTGCTGTCTGTGTGCCGCTGAAAGTCGGCGAATTGTCAACACATGAGTGTTATTGTTTTATTTTTATAATAAAGGATTGATTTACTATTCAGATGTGGGGGAAAAAGATTTTTTTTAAAAAGTCGATTGAGTTTAGATGATGTGATTGCGATAGAGTGTCCCTAATCTATTGCCAAATTTCCTAATTTGAGTTATTTCAATTTTTTCTCAAACACGTCTCCCACCCTTGGTTAGTACTCTGGCCTTTGGTGCTAGAGGTTTGAATCCTGGTGGAGGCATTGATGTTTGTGAGTGGTTCAGAATCCACGTTAAACTCTAAGTCTCTGTTTCATTAGCCTAAAGTGTGCAGAAAATGACCGTAGAGCGTCAAACCAAACCCACCCTTGTGAGTGGCCGCTCAAAATTACAATGACCAGAAGCGATTGCAATGATACAGACTCTTTCCATAGTACACCTGGTTAACGCCGAATCAGCTACACATTTGTTCTTGTGGCGAATGATTAGTTCCATCCATTCTAGGGGATAAGTTAAAATGCCCAGCACTAAAAATGCAATAATCATAAATCTTCAATTTTATTATTATATTGTATTGAATTGGTTTTTATTACATATATGCGCTACACATCTTTTCCTCATACCCATTACTAACAAATTTTTAATCTTTACCTTAATATAAAGTTAAACAAATCTACCTGTATAATGAAGTTATTTGATATCATTTATTAATTGTGGGCCTGATGGCCGAGTGACTAGAGCTCTGGCGCTCGGTGCCTCAATTTTTGGGTTCGAGTCCCAGCGGTTCCATAGATGCTTATAGTGGTTCGGAATCCCCTTTAAACGGTAAGTGCCAGTCTGATATAATTGTTGGGCGGTGGGCTTACAATCCTTCCCTGTAAAAAGAAAACATCTCCTGTTTAGAAATGGGCCAGTAGGCAGACTGCCACGGTCCAACATTGACTGTGTAGTGCCAGGGAGTTAGTTATTCATTAATTTCATAAAGTAAACTTTAATTCATTTTCAATTATTTGTCGTTTAGCGAAAATCGCTCTTTTGTTCTTTTGACTTGAATTCTTAAATACATTAATTCTATTGCTGTTGTGAGGCTAAAAATTTAACCTTTCTGAGTCTAAGTCTGAACAAAAAAATTGTTCTAGATAAACAAAATAATCATCGGAAAATAAATAGTTAGACACAGTTTCTCCGGGTAAAAATTTTAAAAAAAAAAAAAATCTAGAAAATAGGTGAAAATAAGTCGATTTGCTCATTTTTAAATAACTTAACTGTAACTGTGCTTCCTCCTATACATTGGCAAGAGCAATCCCTCTATGGTGTTCAAAAGAAATAGTCAATCGGCCTCGAGACTCTCACCAGAGAGGAAGTACAGCGCAACCTGCCCTGCCGCTGAGAAAGTTTAGTTTATGGTCTCTCATCCCGAGAGGAAATATATTATAGTTGGTCTACAGACTATTACACCGGAGAGGAAGTACACTCATGTCCATAAATTAAGGAAAATTCAGAATCACACAGAAATTGAACTCTAAACTAAAAATTTCACCTGTAGAATTATCACACACATCTTGAAGAAGAATATGCAAATTACAGGCAATCACCAGATGGCGCGGATAGTACGTCACAATGACGAGAGTGTAAAAGAGGGGTACATAAGGAATGGTGGCAAACAAGTAAAATTGTTCACAAGCGCTTTAAAAACCTTTCAGTGCAATAACCGCATAGTTATGCCACAAAGGAAGCATTTGGATGATTTTTTACGTGGTAGAATTATCGGACGACTGGAATGTGAACGTACCCAGCTGGAAGTATCCGAGGAACTTGGAATCGCCCAGAGTGTCATCTCCAGGCTTTGACAACGATTCCAAGATGATGGCAATGTGAGCAGATATTATAGCACAGGTCGCCCCCGAGTTACAACGCCGAATGAGGACCGGTATTTAACAGTTACTGCCAAAAGAAACAGACGGAGCACAGCATCAGACCTGTCTCGTCAGGTCTCTTCAGCTACCGGTATGACAGTTTCAAGGCAGACCGTGTACAGACGCTTAGGGCACATTGGTCTATATGCTCGTAGGCCTGTCAGATGTGTTCCACTTACCGCAACTCACTGTCGCCTGCGATTAACCTGGAGTAGAGAGCATGCATTGTGGACACCGCAACAGTGGTCTTGTGTGATGTTTTCCGACGAGTCCAGGTTTAGTTTGCAGTCTGATTCTCGCCGGACTTTCATATGGAGAGCGCCAGGTACCCGTTACCATCAAGAGAACACCATTGAACGACACCGTTACGGTGGTGCAGGATGGCTCGTTTGGGGAGGAATTATTCTTGATTCCAGAACTGACCTGCATGTTCAGAGTGTAACGATGACAGGCCACATCTATCGGGATGTCATTCTGGTACAACATGTACGTTTGTTTCGGGGCGCCATGGGTGCTGAATTTCTGTTTATGGATGACAACGCCCGTCCTCACCGTGCAAACATTGTAGACGAATGCCTTCAATTGGAGGATATCACCCGTATGGATTGGCTGGCATACTCACCGGACTTGAATCCAATAGAGCATGTGTGGGGTATGCTTGGCCGACGAATTGCAGCCCGTCAACCCCCTCCCACCTGTCAACCGGAACTTCGGAGGACATTGCTTGATGAGTGGTGTAATATTCCCCAAGATCAGATTGATAATTTGATATCCAACATGCCTAGGCGTTGTAAGACCTGTATTGCATCGTCCGGGAGACATACTCCATATTAACCATCATACTAACCATGTTATACTGTTTTTTGTAAATATGTTCTTTTTTAAAATTTGCTCCAGTGAGTAAAAATCGCTATTTTTATTAATTATGTGAAACATATAGCATCTTTTTTTTCTTTACCTTTTGTTTAATAAATAGACTTAACAAATTTGTTTTGCTTCTGTCTCTTTCTTTGCCTGAACTTCATTATCCTTAATTTATGGACATGAGTGTATATTTCGCTCATACTGCGGGTAGAAGAGTTTCGGGTTTTCGTCTTAGAAGTGGAATCCTTCCAGGAATCTACACTTATCTGTGTTTAAATGTGTTAAGTATTGTATGTCTCTAATTTCATGTGTGTGGTGTTTGTGTGTGTGTGCAAATAAAGCTGTGAATACTCCCACCTGTGTCTCGAATATCTCAAACCAACCACACCCAGTTGCTGATGGTTGCCCAACCTGCACACCACAAATTCTCAATAAACAATTAAAGGTCGATAAATAACATCAACAAAATTAACCGACCAAATTTACAGTTCAAAATTAATCGCAAGAAGCCAATAAATATCAAAATATCATTTTCAATTTGAGATTGAGATAAAAAAAAAATAATCAAAGCTGAAACTTTACATCTATTTATTTTATCCTTTTTGAAACTCCACTTGGGAATCATTACTTACCAATCTCTGTTTAAACTCACAAACACTGTTAACGAGTTGTTTCATTTCATCAGATAACATTTATTTTTATGCTGTTGTCTTTTTCGCCATGTTTAATAATGTCAAAAAGGCAAAAACGTACTTCGATGCAAATGTATCAACTTCTGTCCATTAACCACTTAAAAGTCAACCGACTTCAAAAGTCAGTTGACACCCTGCCCTACATACCAACCCTCCTTGCCGATATCTACGTAGAAAAAGAAAAACTGACCACTTTCCAGTCAGTGCATTAATTTAATTAATCCACTTTAAACCAAAAAAAGCTGAAAAACGACAATTTCCAACCAGGTCAGAATCCAAAATTCTCCATTCCGGACAGACAACGACAACTTCCGTTCCCGCATTGGAATCGGTGTCGGGTGAATCCAATCTCATCCCGGGTTCGATTTCCCGGTTGCGAAACGTGCTGTTGGGTAACGAAAGATGGGATAACCTCGAAAGGGGATAGCACTGAGCTTCAAGGCCGTAGCGAATTACCGGTCACCGCCAAGGTCTCGTTTACCTGCCGCCAGAAATGAGATCTTTTTTTTTTTATTTTTAACTAGCAAGGTCGAGTTTTCGCGGAAATGAGTGGACACTTCCTTTTTGCGAAAAGTGGTTTCGTTTGATTCGCCAACAGCAATAAGTATAATTTTCGTTTGTTGCGAGTTGGATTAGATTAGATAATCCATCTGCGGAATAAAAGAAACAGAAGGTGATTCGATCTCGATATTTGATTAAATGGCAGTACGCCCCATGGCGCCGCTGGCACGTAACTGTCCTATGGCATAGTCTGCATCAGGCCCCTATGTAGCCCCTACCCAGTACAAAAATGAAGAAAGAAGATCAGTGGGCCTCATGCAGACTATGAACAAACAATAGACAGATGGTGAAGGGAGGATAGTGCCTTTCGAAAGGACTTTTAGGAATAACTGTCCACATTTGCTTGTCGTAAGCGAGGAAACAGGAAAACTCGCAGCTTGACTATCGACGCTAGACGGTTTTTACTCACATTCTGTTAATTTCCCTCGTGACTCCTCGTTTTTAGAATAGACGAACCTCGTCCCTCTCCCACCTGCTAGCTGGCAACGTTGCCACTCTACCACGAGACGGGTCTGTACGTTAATCTACCTATAATAGGATCAATCAATTATTTGCTTGTCATATTACAACTATGTTAAGCTTTTAAATATTTCGAGACTAGTACATCCTCACGTTAAGTTTTGGTCATGTACCTAAATAAATATAATTTAAATATCTTTAATTTGGGTAATCCAGAAAAAGATTAAGAAGTTGTATCGTTTTTATAACAGGAAAATATGTATGAAATCTCGATTCGTGGCCAGTGATAAATCAGAATCAAGGAGAAACTAGTCTTAGTGTGTGCATTTGAAACATTTTACATGGATAGTAGATTTTATCTTGATAATAGATTGCTTTATAGATAATAGACGTGATTAAAACCTCGGATCAAATTCCTAGATTTTAATCCCAGATCCCAAATTCCTAGATCCCAGATTTTAATCATTTTTATGACTTATTACACGAATTATTCGTTATGTGCTGCTTTAAATTATACATTTTCTATGGCCATGGAGTACAAGCATTTTTGCATACAACTTTGACCATATGGACTAAAGTCAAAATATCTTCTCACAAGTGTCTACGGATTTTTAAATATTTAAGGAAAAAGTATATTAGATAATTTTATTACTTAACAATTTTAATTACATATGTCAACAGTTCAAAGAATATTTTGTAATAAATGTAAGTATAGTATTTAATAGTATACATTTATCTTAAACTTTTTTAATAACTTCCTTAAGAGAATCTGCTTATTTACGATTCCGCCAATCACATAAAAAACGTAAATACTTGTTCTTTAGCCAGGTGCGAGTGATAAATCGCCAAATATTGCCAAATATAACAATTTTTTTAGGCGCCTGATGGCCGAGTGGCTAGCGCTCTGGCGCTCGGTATCACAAGTATCGGGTCCGAATCCCGGCGGTGCCATTGGTGTTTGTAGTGGTTCGTAATCCACTTTAAGCCGTAGGTCCCGGTCCTAATAGGATCGCAGAGCGTTGCGGGGACATTGTTACTCCGCGTCCGTGGCTTATTTTCAAGTTACACACGCCCCTGGGTAGTGCAAAGTGAGTAACGTCTGTGCAGTCCTTAAGGCATAAAAAGATAACGGTCTCGCTTGCCAGTTGCATTAGAAAAAAAGTTTATATAATTTTTATGACAGGAAAAAATAAAATGAAATTAGTGACAGTAATGAAATTAGTGAATATGAACTAGTATTAGTATTGAAATTAGTAAATTAGCAACACGTTTTATGAAAATATGTTGCTTTATTTTCTAAATTATTTATATTGCTGGTTTGTTCTAAAAAAACTGTTTTTGGCGAAATTTGAGCCTAGCTAAAGGAAAAGTACTGAAACGTATACCAGAAACAATAATAGATTACAGTAAATAATGAGCATCTTAAAAATAACAATGGAAGGAAAATTATTTTAATCTTACAATTTACTTTTAAGTTTTTGCTGTTACAACTGAATGGATAGGTTTACCAGAGATATAACTATCATCATCGCGTTTAACTTCACAGCGATTTGATTGGAAAATATCCCACTCCTCCCACCTGCTTGGTAACATTTTCGCTCTAATGGCAACACGTTTAAAATGAACAGGAATTTTTTGAAGAAAAAAAATGAATTTTGGCTTATTCATGAATCGGTTTATATACGGAAATATAAAGTATATTTTTCAAGTGGAAATTAAAATATTTGTGTTATATATCATAGGTAATTATAAGTGATAAATAGTAATCATAAGTTGATAGACAATAGTTGTCAACTTATGTTCATCAATTATTAGCTGTCTATCTTATTTCTTAAAACTTAGTTATAACAAAACTTAGTTATAACAAAACTTAGTTATCCAATTTTTTAATTTGATACATAGCAAAAGATTACGAAAAAAATGTGTTTCTTTTTTTTGAAAAATTTGAAAAAAAAAAAGGTTTAGCGCCATCTGGTGGTAGTAAAAATTATATTTCTACTTCCATATTTTATTTATTATTTTATTTTCCTTTTTTTTTTTGCTACCACCAGATAGCCCTAATCATTTTTTAATTTTTACAAAATATCACAAATTGGAAATGGTATTAGCTCACTTTTCACACCTAGCGCCATTTTGATATTTCGTTTTTGATGGCGGTATCATTTGCTTTGAATTCGAAATGGAAATTGCTCTTTAATGCAATATTTTGCTATTAATCAACTGATTTCAATGTAGAAGTTTGCTAATAGTTAGTAATTACCATTGATATTATTTATTTGATATAACAGAATTAGCATTTAAAAGTTTTAAATGTTTCATTTTTTTACGCTTATGGAAGTTATAAAAATTTATTTTCTTCAACCGAGTTCATAATTATACTTGAAAACTAAATGTCTGAGTAAAAATTGTAAGGTGATACAAACATACCTAAACTCATATAGATTTTTTTCACTGGCTGAATACACATAGACTGTCAAAAAGAATTTTAAAATTGAGTGATTTCTACATATTATGTTGGCAAGAAAATTCTTCCAGTTTTCATCATTTAAAAGCATTGAAAACAGCAATCCAATATATGTATTTGACACGCTATCTCCTAGTCGAGTGAAAAACAAGTTAGCTAGTGCGCAGAACGAATGCAAAACAAATCCCTAAAAGATAACATTCTAATATGTGTTACACTGAAAAACAAACAAAAAAGTTCTTGAATAAATAGAAAAAAATTGTATTGCTAGAGAGAAAAAAGTTCTCAGGTAACCTTCAATATACTCTAGACAGGATATTTAATTCATCTATTATAATAAATAATGGTAGAATCTGAATATGAAAGATTTCTTTTTTATTTTTTAGAAGGTAAACAACCTACAAACCGATCGCCACGTACGTATGTCGATTGTTGTAATAGTGTTAAGACTTTGTTCTAATTTTATTTTATAATTTATTCATTGGTTTTTCTTTTCATTTACATTTCACTTTATTTATTTTAACAATTATAATATTTAAAAAAATACAATAATATACATACCAGAAACGAAAATACATTCGATATTCCACCAATAAATCATAAACAATTTCGATGAAAATATTATCACTTTTCTTACTTTAAAATGGATAGAATTCATATTATTCTTTTGACTGTTTGATTACGATTAAAAGATTAAAAAATATATATCGACAATTTGTGAAAATTTTTGTATATTTATTATGATAATTATTTTATTAGATACAAACGATAATATTAATTAAATTTACTTTAGCTTTTTAGCTTGATTATGTGTAATTATTATATTCTTTTTCCTACATTTACTCCACAATTTGTTTTTAAAATACCAAACGATTTAAAGAAAAGAAGAAAAAAAAAAATGTCGTTCACAATCTAAAAATATATTTTGAGTTATATATATTTATTATGATAATTATAGATAGAATTATTGTTCTGTTGATTGTTCGATTACGATTAAAAGATTAAAAAATATCTATCGACAATTTGTGATCTATTGGAATAGAATAGAATTAGAATTCTACTAAAACAAAACGTTTATATATTTATGATAATTATTTTATTAAATGCAAACGATAATATTATGAGTATTTAATTTACTTTTAGCTTCTGAAATGCTGATTTGTTTACCAGGTGCAAATATTATATTCTTTTTCCTACATTTACTCCACGATATGCTTTTAAAACACCACACGATTTATAAAAAAAAAAAAAATATGTCGCTCACAACTAAAAAATAGTTTCAGTGATATATATTTATTACGATAACGATATGAATCGAAGGGTATATAGGGATGCGAAGCAACAAGGACTATAATCCTCTTACGATAACGATAGATAGAATAATGACTGTTCGATTACGATTAAAAGATTAAAAATAAGCATCGACAATTTGCAATCTATTAGAACAACATTAGAATTCTATCCGAGCAAAATTTTTGTTTATTTATTATAATAATTATTGGATCAAATAAAAACGATAATAGGGGCCTGAATGCCTTGTTTATTTATTGCTATGATGTTTGTAATTTTAAAAACCGTAGGTCCCGGTCAAATAAAAACGTGGAGAGTGAATATTAAAAAAGAATAAGGAAAACTATTTAAATTATTTTAGTTTCCATGTTAAATCCCCATATACCACTTCATTCATCATCAAAAACGATAATGATTTTAAATTATTTTTAGTTGACTAGATGCAAATATTATATTCTTTTTTCCTATATTTACAAAACAATTTGTTTTTAAAACACTAGACGATTTAAAGAAAAAGAAAAAAAAATATGTCGCTCACAAATAAAAAATAGTTTCAGTGATATATGTATATTTATTATGATAATGATAGATAGAATTATTATACTGTTGACTTTTCGATGACGATTAAAAGATTAAAAATATCTATCGACAATTTGTGACCTATTAGAATAAAATTAGAATTCTATTACAACAAAATTTTTATATATTTGTTAGGATAACTATTTTATTAAATATAAATGATAATATTATGAGTATTTAATTTACTTTTTAACTTTGGAAAGGCTGATTTGTTGACTTTGTGTAATTATTATATTCTTCTTCATACATTTAATCCGCGATTTTTTTTTTTAAAACGCCAAACGATTTAAAGAAGAAAAAAAAAAATGTCGCTTACAAATAAAAAATAATTTGAGCGGTAAGTTTAGAAAACAATTTTTTAAAAAGACTTTCTAATTATTTTTTTAAGAAAGTGGATTTTTTTTTAACTACTTAAAACCAAAATACATAGTGACCAATTTAACTACATTTCCCAAGTGCAAGTGAACGGACGCCCTTTTTTCCCTTGCCGCTGCGATTCATTGCTGCGGTTGTTTTTGAGAGAGAGAGCTATTTTTAGAAAGACCCGGAAAAAGAGTGAATTGCATTTTTCAGTCGATGCGTCAGAAAAATATCAGCCGACAAAGAAAGCTGAACAAATTTGGTGGAGCACACATCAAAAACCTTTCAGACCTCTTTTTACTAGGCGATGGCATGTTTCTTCTGTGGATGGCAGGCTATTTCAAATGAACTTCAAATCAAATTATTGTAACAGAATATAAAGGACAGAATATATTTTTGAGAATAGAAAGAACAGAATATATTGTAACAGAATATATTCTTTTCACATTTATAGCTACTTTTAAATGACTGTAAATGAATAAAATTATTTTAGTAAATTTCACCGTCATTTTATTCATACAGGTTCTCTGCAAACTGGGCTTGAAATGAATAAATGCCTAGTGGTTCCGTTCAGGAACTTCGAATCCGTTGTAATTATTGCAATAAAAAACGATGAGATTGGATGGCCATTGTGACAAACGTGTAAGAGTCTCGCACAGAAATTGCCCTCAAATATAAAAATAAATATATAACTTTATCTGTAATTTAATATATATTTTTCAGCACGGGCCGGAATGGCCGAGTGGAGTTCGGTGCCACAGGTTTCGGGTTCGAATCCAGGTGGTGCCAAGGTAGTTTGTAGTAGTTCGAATCCACTTTTAAGTCGTAGGCCTCATATGACTGTAGAGCGGCACAGACCCCAATTAGACTTCTCATCCACATCATTTCTAAACTGTAAAGGGACAACTCAGATCTAGTTACAGTGATGTGGTGTGGTGTAGTAGTAGTAGTAGATTTTTCAGCCATAATGATGCATTCGCTAGTGAGCATTAGAGCTGAGTTTCACGATGGCGGCTTTGTTGTAGGCACTGTTTCAAAAAAAGAGGAGTCTCGATGGCGTTATGGGATACTCATAGTCTTGTCTCGGGAGTCGTACTTCCTGTTGTGAGATTTCTGGGTTTTCTCCCCTACGATACTCAAATGCGTTGTAGTTCCACCTAAAAGTCACCCCTGGAAGTTGCCCTCCTTCTACAGCGTCACGGAGCCAGGTCAAACTTCTACTTACGAATGCTCTATCGCAACAGAAGCTGTCCCCAGCATTTCGACCTTCCATGAGACCACACGGGTTCTTGGACTGGGTCTAGATGTTGCAGTCTACCAAATGGGATAAGAAAAAAACGAACAAAAATTTTATTCAATTCCTGTGCTAAATTGTATTCTTAAATATGCATCAATTCCAAAAGCCTTCCATAATCAGAATTAGCCCGGAGAACTTGAAACAAAATACGATGGAAGATCAACACTACTAGTGTCTTGTTTTTCGTTTGGGAGATTTTCCGGGTTTTCTCTGATACGACACGTAAATGCGGAGCAGTTTCCCCTAAAAGTCTTCCCGGAAGGCAATGTTCCCCCTTTATTAGCCAATCAGTGAACTGTTTGTGGTATATTTAAAGTGAAACAGGAAGCCTATCAATAATTTAATAAATACGTCTTTTTTTTTTATTTTTATTTTTTCAGAATATTTTTTCTAATATATATATATATATATACAGAGAGAGTGAGAGAGAAAAATTCATTTCTATTCAAATATATATATATATATATATATATATATATTCAAATTCGTATATGTATATATATATATATAAATACAATTCGTTCAAAGCCAAATACATTTTATTCGATTTTTCATATTAATAAAATAAACTTCATTATTCTTAATTAAAGCTTTAATGAGAATGACACTTCTAAGAAATCGCTAATTAATTAATTAATGCATTCCTCTTAATTAGGATTAAAATGACAAAAATTTACGGCATCAAATAATGACCTGAAAAGCATCAGAAAATACGTATTCCGGGAAAATTGTTATGAATTCCCTTTAATAAATCTTTTATTTTTGCCAAATATTTTCGGAAGAATTATTAAAAAAGAGATTCAGAGACTAAATGAGTAGATTAAATTTTTAATTAAATTCTCCTCTTTAAGATAATTATGGATCGTTATTTCCATTTCGATATCACTTCAAAAATATCTTAAAAAATGAGTTAATTATTTCCAACGTCTTATTATTCCTTTAATCTAATTTAATTTGTGCTTTAAATAAAAGGGAATAACTGTATTAAAAATATCGGAAAAGAATTAGAAAATCTGCTTTGAAAGGCATTAGTCATTAATGTTATTCACAGAACATATTTTCAATTAATTCCTGTTAATATGTTTTATTTCTTTCACATTCTTCATAAGAAGATTAAAAATCCGTTTTCTAAAGTTATAAATATAATTAAAATAGTATTAATATATAATATAATTAAAATATAATAAATATAATAAAAAGTTGTAATATAGTTATAAAAATAAATTAAAAATTAATAGTAATTAAAAGCTTTTTTTCTCTATTGCTATTTTTAAACATTACATTGGTTAAATTTATATTACATTGGTATTATATTTATATTACATTGGTATTACATTTATATTACATTGGTATTACATTTATATTACATTGGTTAAATAAGTCATGGAAGCTTGACATTTAAGCGTACTGGGTATTTGACCTAGAAGAACCCAGTTCAAAGCCCATCAAGAGAACTCAACGCGAAATGAATCGGTAGTTCCCAGAGGTTACTCAGCGGCCTGATGGTCAATTGGCTTGCTTTCTGGCCTTTGGTACCACAGGCTTCAGGTTCGAATCCAGGCGGTGGCATGGATGTGTTTGTGAGTGGTTTGGAATCCACGTTAAACTGTAGGTCCCGGTCTATTTAGCCTAAAGTGTGCACAAGATGACCGTAGAGCGACAAACCAAACCAGGGATTTCAGAGGTGATGGAAACGATTAAGTATGAAGATTGGTGAATCGTTTTATATGACTTAGAGAAAAAAGTACAAATTCCGGGTTAATAAAATATCCTCTTTTAACTAAAAACTTTAATTAAAAACAGTTGACTATCCTTATGATATTAAATACCTTCAATACGGATGTCATTTTAAAAATTACTCCAAAATATTATTTATTTTTTCAATATTCATTGTCTCTGCCGGGGTTGAGGATGTTAAATCTGTAGACCGATATGTACTTCCATTGGGCTGGGGGAGAAAAGACGGAGGTTTCGTTTGTCGCTCTACGGTCATCTTGTGTACACTTTGGGTTAAACAGAGCGGAATCTACAGTTTAACGTGGACATTTATGCCAGCACTATGATTCGAACCAGAAGCCAGTGGTACCAACGGCCAGAGATCTAACCTATTAGCCATCAGGCCTGCAAAGGAAAGAGGATATAAACTTCGATTCCTGGGTGTTCGGTCAAAATTATGGTACGAAACAAATGTGAACTTGTAGCAGTAGACTCGATGGTGTTTGTGATATTCAGCATCTCGTCTTGTTAATCAGACTACTACTACTACTACACCACACTATGCCTAGAGCTGAGTTGCCCCTGGACAGTTTGGGAATGATGTGGGTGAGAAAAAGCCTGAATGGGCTATGTAACGCTGTATGATCATATGAGACCGGGACCTATATTCCGATATAAGAATATTCCGAACCACTACAGTCCTCCATGGTATCACCGAAATTTGAACTCGAAACCTGTGGTACCGAGCGCCAGAGAGCTAGCCAGTCATCCATCAGGCACCCCATCGTTTGTCCGACTACCTGATAAAGAGTTTTACATGTCTTCTTCCATACGATACGCAAATGCGGGGTAGTTACCCCCTAAAAATCCACCCGAAAGGCACTGCCCTCATACTTCAACGACTCGGACATAAGTCAGACATTTAGCTACTTTAACTCCCCCTTTCCTCTATCCATGAGCAGACAACTCATGGGGTGTCCGTTCTGAGGATTAGTCACAACAACTTGTAGCAGTACTCTGAGGTGTAACACGATAACGCCGAATCCACTACATGTTTCTTGTGTCGAATAACTAGTTAAAGTGCTGAAATTAGATAACAAAAATTTGAAATGCCTTTTTTAAACCAAATTTATGTAATTTTTGGTAAACCAATTGTATAGCATGTGAAATTCATAACAAATTCTATCTAGTAATTTTTTTATAAACCTTTATGTCGGGCTAATTATAATTGATAAACATGCATTTCTGAAATTAATTAATACCCAAAATTCTTTCTTCTCTTCAAATTCTAATTCAAATATTAAACAAAAAAAAAAAATTAATCTTGATTGATTTTGCAAAATATCTAAAAAAAAGGGCATTTATGCGAAGAAATTCATTAAAAATTATTATCAAAGATTCAAAGTACAAAAAAAGAAGAATTTTTAAAGAAACTCGTTGACTCGTTTTTTTAATTAAACAGCCATCTCAATGCTAATTAAATGCAACTTATTTTGTCAGTAAAGAATTTAATTCTGAAATCATTTAAAAAAAAAAAATTAAGTTATTTCCCACATTTATCTTTATCTTTTTTTTTTTTTCTATTAAATTTCCATTTGAATATTTAATGAAAAAGAATTATGGCCATAAAAATATCTGAAAAAGTGTTGAAAAATATGTTCTTCCGTAAAAATTAATAATAAATTCAACATAATAAGTTTTTCCTTTATTCTCTTTAAAAAAGAATTTTCGCATCAGGAATAAAGAAACAGATAACAAGAAATATTCAGAAACGAAATTCTGCCGAGAATTCACTTCTCGGATCAGAAATCATTTCTTATTTTCCTTTTTATTTCCAGGATATTTCCTTTTTCCTATTCTTTTATTTTTTTTTTTTCATCATTGTTCAAAAAAATCGCTACGTGTTCTACATTTTATGACTCTTCTTTTTTCCGTGAAGAATGAGAAAGAAATCAATTCTTTGCAACCATTCCTGAAATAAAAATGGCGACGAAAAAAAAAAAAATAAATAACTAAATGTAAACCTGCAAATATTCCATTTCTAAAAATAAAAAAAAAAGGAGTATTCGTTTTTCTTCTGCCAAGGTGCTTATGCACGCTCCTGGTAGTGATTTGTCTTTAAATTGTTCGCATTGGGAGTTGTGTGGCAAAAAACAGAGAGAAAAGAGAAAAGTTCTCGCAGCGAATAGTGCAGCGTCCGAAACAGAGGTAAGAGAGGCAGAATAATTAAGTCGGATGTGTTTGCGAAAAGTCTTGGGAAAGAGCTCATGATGAATCTTTCCGGCTGCCTTTATTGCATGGTGTGATTTTTGTGGACAACACACGTCATTGCTTTCGCAAGTTTGAATAATACGATGTAATATAAAAGTTGAAGTATAAAGAAGAATAAACTAATACCAATTTAAATAAAGCCGAGTAAATACCAGGAAAAAACATCAACCAAAAAATATTTATTATTTAACAAATTAGTTGAATATAATATTTAAATAAAAAAAAGAAAAGTGCATACAGCTTTCCGGCTGTTTTTATTGCATTGTGGTACCCACTGCGAATCTGCGAAGTCAGATTTCTACCTAATGATGCTCCATCCCAACAGAAGCTGCACCCCCTTCCCTCCATCCATGAGTAGGCTACTCATGAAGTGTCCGTCCCGAGCTGCTGGACACTGAGGATTAATCACAACACCAACTTGCAAACGTACTCTGTGGTGCAACACTGGATAACGCTAAGTTTCCTATATATCTTTGGTGGGGAATGTCAAATTAAAGTGCTGAAATCAGAAAACAATAATATAAACGTTCTTGTTTCTTTTACTAAATTTCTGCAATTTTTGGTAAATCAGTTGTATAACATGTGAAACTCATAGAAAATCCTATTTAGTAATTTTTTATGATTTTTATTCTCACAACAAAATGAAAAATGCATTCGACGCTGAATAAAAAAAAAAAAAAATAGTCAGCAGCTAATTTAAATTCTTTGAGAAATCGCAATTCATCTCTCTATGAATCTCTTTGAATGAGAACTAATTATAATTGATAAATTACATTCTGATATCATTTCTAAAATTAATTAATACCCAAAATACATCTGTTTTTCCTTCAAATTTTAATTCTAATATTAAATAAAAAATAAATATTAATAAAAAGATTTTGCAAAAGTATCAAAAAGGGCATTTATGCAAAGAAATTCATTAAAAATTATTATCAAAGATTCAAAGTAACAAAAGAAAAGAAAGAAGAATTTTTTGAAGAAACTCGATGAAAAGTAAAATAAAATTTTCAATTATACATCCATCTCAATGATAATTAAATGCAACTTATTTTCTTGGTACAGAATGTAATTCTCAAATCATTTAAAAAAAATTAGGTTATTTCCCACATTTATCTTTTCTTTCTTTAATTTTTTTGTTAAATTTTAATCTGATTATTTAATGAAAAAGAATTATGGCCATAAAAGTACCTGAACAAGTGTTGAAGAATATGTTCTTCCATAAAAATTAATAATAAATTCAACATAATAAGTTTTTCTTTATTCTCTTTAAAAAAGAATTTTCGCATCAGGAATAAAGAAAAAAATAAGAAGAAATACTCAGAAACGAAACAGAAACTAAATTCTTCCGAGAATTCACTTCTTGGATAAGAAATCGTTTCTTATTTTCCTTTTTTTTTTTCCTGTTTTATTATTATTTTTTTCATCATTCTTCAAAAAAAAAAAAAAAAATCGCTACGTTTTGTACATTTTTGACTCTTCTTTTCCGTGAAGAATTGAAAGGAATCAATTCTTTGCTTCCATTCCTGGAATAAAAATGGCGACGAAAAAAATACTACATAAATGTAAACCTGCAAATATTCCATTTCTAAATCTAAAAAAAAAAAAAAAATTCCTTCTGCCAAGGTGCTTATGCACGCTGCTAGCAGAGATGTGTCCTTAAATTGTTTGCATTGGGAGTTGTGTGGCAAAAGAGAGAGAGAAAAAAAGGTCTCGCAGCGAATATTGCAGCGTCGGAAGACAGAGGTAAGAGAGGCAGAATATTAAGTCGGACGTGTTTGCGAAAGTCTTGTGAAAGAGCTAATCATTAATCTTTCCGGCTGCCTTTATTGCGTGGTGTGGCTTTTGTGGACAACAAACGTTATTGCTCTAGCAAGTTTAAATAATACGATGTAAGATAAAAGTTGAAGTAAAAACAGAATAAACTAATTTTAATTTAAATCACACCAAGTAATTATCAGGGAAAAAACAGCAACGAAAATTTCTATTATTTAACAAACTAATTGATATGATGTAATAAATTATGCTAATCGAAGTGGTTCGCAACACTTAGAAATTTTTTTTTTTTTTACACGAGGCTGTTCAGTTTCACTGATATATCATGGGCAAGTAGCCCGACTCGTAACTCAGTGGCAACGTGTGCCACTGGTGAGCATTCGGGCTGAGGTTCCATGCGCTGGCGGCTTTGTTGTTGACACTTAAAAAAAAAAAAGAGCAGACTGGATGGTATTTGGGATGTTCAGCATCTTGTCTCGGGAGTCGGACTACCTGCTCAGAATTATCCTAGTTTTCTCCCTTACTATAAGCAAATTCGGGGTAGTTCTCCTAAAAGTGCTCCTCCCCTTCTGTAACGACTCGGAGACAAGTCAGATTTCTACCTAATAGTGCTCCATCACACTGCACACTTTCTCTCCACCCATGAGTTTCATGGGGTTTCAGTTTCGAGCTGCCGGACAAAGGGGATTAGACACAACAGCAATTTGAAGCAGTACTCTGTGGTGTAACACTGGATAACGCTGAATTTGTCTCTGATGGGGAATGTCATTATGGGGGATGTCATGTCTCTGATGGGGACTTCTGAAATTAGAAAACAAAAATATGAATGCTTTTGTTTCTTTTACCAATTTCTATAATTTTTGAATACCAATTACATAACAAGTTATATTTAATAATTTTTTATGACGTTTTATTCTCGGAATAAAATGAAAAAACAAGTAATATAAAAACAATTTTTTAAAGTCAATTCCTACTTTTTTTTCACTCTATTGCAGAAAAGTCCTTTATAAATAATTTTTTTCATTCATTTTTTTTAAGTTTATCTGGCGCCCTCTATGGGTAGATATATGCAACTTAAATCTAAAAAAAAAACTAAAATGAATTAATTAAATTTAATGAATGAATTAATATTTGAAAACTGTATGAACATCCAGTGTCCTCACTACAAGTTTAAAAAATATTTGAACTTGAGTGGAAGAATAAAAAGTGTTTTATGGAAGATTGAAAATTAGAACAGGATATATATATATGGAGAGTGTGAGCTAATAGAAGGAATTGAAAAAAAAACATATTCGATACTGAATAAAAAAAAGTAGCCAGGAGCTAATTTAAATTCTTTTGAGAAGTCGTAACTGATATCCTCTCTCTTGAATGAGAACTAATTATAATTTATAAATTTCATTCCGATGTCATTTTGAAATTAATTAATTCCCAACATGCATCTGCCTTTTTTCCCTTTAAATTCTAATTCAAATATTAAATAAAAATAGATGTTAATAAAAAAGTATTTGCAAAGTATCTAAAAGGGCACTTATGTGAAGAAATTCATTAAAAAATTATTATCAAAGATTCAAAGTACAAAAAAAAGAAAGAAGAATTTTTGAAGAAACTCAATGAAAATTACAATAAATTTTTTAATTAAACTACCATCTCAATGATAATTAAATGCAACTAATTTTCTTGGCAAAGAGTTTATTTCTGAAATCATTTAAAAAAAATTAAATAATTACCCACATTTATCTTTTTTTTTTTTCTTTTGCTAGATTTTCATTTGAATATTTAATGAAAAAGAATTATGGCCCTAAAAATATCTGAAAAGTGTTGAAAATATGTTATTCCATAAAAATTAATAATAAATTCAGCATAAAAGTTTTTCTTTTTTCTCTAATACTGGAATAAGATTTTAAAAAAGAATTTTCACATCAGGAACAAAGGGAAAAAATAAGAAGGAAATATTCAGAAACGAAACAGAACTAAATTCTTCCGAGAATTCACTTCGGATCAGAAATCGTTTCGTATTTCTTTTTTCCAGGATCTTTCATCAACCAAAACATCAACCAAACAATATTGATTATTGAACAAATTCATTAAATAGAATCTAATTTAAATCACACCAGTGAGTACCACAGAAAAACAGCAACATAAAAATATATATTTTTTAACAAATTAATTAAATAGGATATTTAAATAAAAAGAAAAGTGCATATGTCTTTCTGGCAGCTTTTATTGCATGGTGTACCTTATGGTACCCACTGGGAATCTGCGAAGTCAGATTTCTACCTAATGATGCTCCATCCCAACAGAAGCTGCCCCCTTTCCCTTCATCCATGAGTAGACTACTCATGAAGTGTCCGTCCCGAGCTGCCGGACGCTGAGGATTAATCAGAACAGCAACTTGCTTGTGGTATAACACTGGTAACGTTGAATTTGCTACATGTCTCTGGTGGATAACTTCAAATTAAAGTGCTGAAATTTTTAAAAAAAAAGTCAAATTTTATGTTTCTTTTACTGAATTTCTGTAATTTTTGTTGAACCAATTGCTTAACATACGGAAATCATAACAAGTTCAATTTAAGAATTTTTTATAGATTTTTATTCTCGGAAATAAATATAAATTGAAAAAAGCATATTCGATACTGAATTAAAAAAAATAACTAGGAGCTAATTTAAATTCTGTTGAGAAATCGCAATATCATCTCTATGAATGAGAACTAATTATAATTCATAAATTTCAATAACGATGCCATTTATAAAATTAATTAACACCCAACATGCATCTGGTTTTTTTTCTTCAAATTCAAATTCAAATATTAAATAAAAAAATGTTAAAAAAAGATTTTGTATCTAAAAAAAGGCATTTATGAAGAAATTCATTAAAAATTATTATCAAAGATACAAAGTACAAAAAAAAAAAAAGAAGAATTTTTGAAGAACCTCGATGAAAAGTATAAAATTTTTTTAAATTAAACCACCATCTCAATGATAATTAAATGCAACTTATTTTCTTGGCAAAGAATTTAATTTGAAATCATTTAAAAAAATTAAGTTATTTCCTACATTTTTCATCCTTGTTTGTTTTTTTTTGTTGAATTTGAAAATGAATATTTAATGAAAAAGAATTATGGCCATAAAAATAACTGAAAAAAGTCTTGAAAATATGTTCTTCCATAAAAATTAATAATAAATTCAATATAATAAGTTTTTCTTTTATTCTCTTGAAAAAAAAGAATTTTCGCATCGGGAATAAAGAAAATATTCAGAAACGAAACGGAAATTAAATTCTTCCGAAAATTCACTTCGGAACAGATATCGTTTCTTATATTCCTTTTTTTTTCCATGATCTTTCCTTTTTTTTTCCTATTCTTTTATATATATTATTTTTTATTTTTTTTCCATCATTCTTCAAAAAAAAAAAAAAAAAATAAAAAAAAATCGCTACGTGTTCTACATTTTTTGACTTTTCTTTTCCGTGAAGAATGAGAAAAAAATCAATTCTTTGCTTCCATTCCTGGAATAAAAATGGCGACGAAAAAATAAATAAATGTAAACCTGAAAATATTCCATTTCTAAAAAAAAAAAAAGTATTCGTTTTTCTTCTGCCAATGTGCTTATGCATCGCTCCTGGTAGTGATTTGTCCTTAAATTGTTTGCATTGGGAGTTGTATGGCAAAAAAAAAAGAGACAAAAACAGAAAAACGCAGCGAATATTGCAGCGTCTAACGAAAGAGGTAAGAGGGGCAGAATATTAAGTCGGATGTGTTTGCGAAAGTCTTGTGAAAGAGCTAATCATTAATCTTTCCGGTCGCCTTTATTGCATGGTGTGGCTTTTGTGGACAACAAACGTTATTGCTCTAGCAAGTTTAAATAATACGATGTAAGATAAAAGTTGAAGTAAAAACAGAATAAACTAATATTAATTTAAATCACGCCAAGTAAGTACCATTGAAAAGACATTAACCTAAAAATATTTATTATTTAACAAATTAATTAAATAAAAAGAAAAGTGTACGTAATTAAAATGCGACTGGAACATGATAATAAAAAATATTAAACAACATGATTTTTATGGAACTTTAAGTAACTAGCCCATATTTGTTGTTGTCGTTACATATGGCTTTATTGGAACTCAATCCGTGCAAAGTTGGCCACTTATCATAGAAACAAAAAAACATAAAACAAAAACAAAATCATAAAGGGAAAAATTCAAACATTCTTAACGAAAAGACCAAAAAGCCTTAAAAATAGCTTAAAACAAGTTGAATGTTCAAGGATAAAAATTTAAAAAAGCTAGAAGCAACCTAATAGAAGTCCGTGTGATCAGGACATGTTTTCTCTGGCCAACCAGTAAAGAGTACATAAATCACCATTAGAGTCCAGTCCTGAGAAAACAAGTAGATGGACCTTATTCATTTTCTTTGTCTTACATAAAACACATATATCAAAGTTTGCAACCCCTGTTTTGTCCAGTTCTTAATCTAAAATTGGCAACAGCCTCTTTGCGAGTTTTCCACTCATCCACGATTGCCTTCCAGACTTTTCCTTTGGTGTTAGATACTAATTCACTACAGCCCATATTTTTTGCAATTATAATTGTAATTGAATTATTATCTTTAATTTTTATGAAAAATTCGAACATAAAAGGAATAGAGCTAACTGTAGAATACAAAAATATTTGTAATTCAATTTGAATATAATAAAGTAATTTTTTAAGAAACATTGTTATTTGAAAAAAAAAGAAATGAAATAAGGCTCTCTGATTTAAAAAAATATAAATTTCAAAAGCCTTTTGAAGCATTGAAACGTTTAAATCAAATGTACTTTGAATTTAAATTTTATTATTTTAGAATACAGATTGTGAATAATATAATAACTCGGGTTTGAGACAATACAGAAATCTGAACAAACATGCTTCACCAATCTCAATCAACTGAGAACTGACATCTAATGAATATCTTCTTGAGATCTTCAGCTGAGAATCGATATCAAATGGATGTCTTCCTGAGATCCGGTTGATCCCTAAGTGAGAATTTATATCTAACTGATATATTTCTAAAATATTATTGATATTTAGCTGTGAATTGACTTCTAAAGGATATCTTCTTGAAATTTAAACGATCCCCTATTGAGAAATGACACTAAATGGATATTTTCTTGAGATCTAACTAATCCCTAAATGAATATAATAAATATCTAATGGATATCTTCCTGAGATCCGATTGATACCTAAATGAGAATTTACATCTAATTGATATTTTTCTAAAATCTTATTGATATTTAGCTGAAAATTGACATCGTATGTCTTCTTGAGATCTAAAACGATCTCCTACTAAAAAATGGCACTAAATGGATATATTCCTGAGATCTAACTAATCCCTAACTTATATCTAATGGATATCTTCCTTACATCTAATGGATATCTTCCTGAGATCTAACTTAAATCTAATGGATATCTTCCTGAGATCTAACTTATATCTAATGGATATCTTCCTGAGATCTAACTTATAACTAATGGATATCTTCCTGAGATCTAACTTATATCTAATGGATATCTTCCTAGACTAATAACTAACATCTAATGGATATTTCCCTGTGATGTAATTAATGCTCGCTAACTAAGAATAGATATGTAACAGATATCTTCCTGAGATCTAACAGATACTACTCAGATCATCCCTGCTTTTTCTGACATTATTATTCAAATATCCAAAATGTTGAACTTTAACTATAATTATGTAGACTATTTTATTTGTAGAAATGCCATCGCACTAGAGCATGGCAAAAAAAAAAGCATGGCATGATTTAGAATCCGGTTGAACTACATGCTTCATTGAATTAATGAATTAGTTTACAAATGAAGTAAAAGTACATGCAGATGTTTACAAAGAAACACTTTTTAAAGGTTATGCCAAAATGCCTATTGCAATTTAATAAATTTTTGAAAATGACGTAATTAAAATGAATTCTAAGCACTACTGCAGAGAGTGAGCCATGCAACTCAACCGGTGGACATGTGACTGAGAAGAAAGGGAGGGATCGTGTGACCCAGAGTCCCAGTTTCTGCGACCTCGACACAGTCTAGGTGGAACCTTACGTCACACCACTTTTCACTCTTTCGCGAAGGAAACTTTTTCCTACTAGAATGACGCGCGACACGAAATCCTTCAACACAAAATGTGTTACCAGAAGAAAACGAAAGAGAAAACAAGCATGTTTTTTTTTTCGGTTTCGATATCTACACATGGATAACCCTTATAAAACCTCTTGACCATTTTATGTTATTAGAGAGTTTTTGCATACCGTATTTTGGACGTCCGGTCCATTTTTTTTCTTCCTAGCCCGCATGCTCATAGGAAATTGCGCATGCGTATGTAATAATGTTTCCAATGAGCATGCTCGCTTTGGAGAAAAAAACAACGGACGTTCAAAATACGGTATGCAAAAACTCTCTATTATTATCTCACTCTTCAGAGAATTGACATTAGAGAGTTTTTGCATACCGTAGAGGACGTTTTTTTGCTCATAGGAAATTGCGCATGCGTATCTGTAATAGCCTATGAGCATACTCGCTGGGGAGAAAAAGCTAACGAACGTCAAAATACGGTATGCAAAAACTGCTCATAGGAAATTTTTCTCCCTAGCGCATGCTCATAGTATCTTTGTAATAATGTTTCCTATGAGCATACTTGCTGGGGAAAAAAGCTAACGAACGTCCAAAATACGGTATGCAAAAACTCTCTATTATTATCTCACTCTTCAGAGGATTGACATTAGAGAGTTTTTGCATACCGTATTTTGGACGTTCGTTAGCTTTTTCTCCCTAGCGCGCATGCTCATAGGAAATTGCGCATGCGTATCTGTAATAATGTTTCCAATGAGCATGCTCGCTGGGGAGAAAAAATAACGGACGTCCAAAATACAGCACGCAAAAACTCTCTATTAATTCCACAGGACCACTTGCGACGAAACTCTTATCTAGTTGATGAACCGACTTAGTGTGGGTACATAAACTCCCTCTATACTACAAATTCATCCATAGATGCCATATTGAATACACAAAAGATGAATTTTGGAACTCTCACTCTCACGAATTGAAAGTATTTAAGCTATTTCTGCACATAAATAAAGCATGTTTTTTTTATGGTGAATGCGCTACAATGATTTGAAAAGATAGTAGATTTGGTAGTTTTTGTGACAAAGATTCTCACATCGACAGTTGAACTAAGAATCTAAGATTCTAAGTTTTATTCAGAAAACGGGCAAGTGGCTGAATGACCTTCCAAGAAGTGCTACTTCCCCATACGCTAGTGATTTTCAAACTGTGAGGTAAAACCCACATGTGGTACACGGAAGAGTTAATGGGGATGCCCTTGGTAGGAAGAAGTGAAATTAACTTTTTTGTTTATCAGCTTTTTTTTTTTTTTTATATTGTCATTTTTTTTTGTCATTTATCGTTTTTGTGAGCCTGTTGATCTACTAATGTATGCCACGAACAACCCACCGATAAAGGGTGATGATTGCGTTCCCATAAGGACTTCTAAAGGTAAATGCCTGAATTTGCACGTCATATTGTACAAAATCCGTAAACTCCCTCCAGGTTGCATGACTATCAATGCGAGAAAGTAAAATAACTTGTTGTTGTTATTTATTATCCAACTTGGTAGACATCAAGACCAAGCCCACGAACCCGTGTGGTGGTATCATGGAAGGATAAAAAAGAGGACAGTTTATGTTGTGATGGAACACTCGTAGGTAGAAGTCTGACTTGGCCCTATGACACTCTTACGGTCATATGAAACCGGGACCTACGGCTTAAAGTGGATTCCGAACCACTACAAACATCCATGGCACCGCCGGGACTCGAACGCGAAACTTGTGGCACCGAGTGCCAGAGCGCTAGACACTCGGCCATTCAGCCCAAAATAAATTGTTGCTTACACAAAGTCACCTCTGGAAGTCGTGTTAAAACATTAAAGTCTCATTGTGGAACAAGATCCACCTCACCCTCCCACTCATCGCGAATTATTCAATATTATCTCTTTTTAACTTTAAAAAAAAACCTACAAGCACATTCTCCACATCTTTCTGATACAAGCAGCCCCTATTTAGGCTATAGTTACCAACACCAATCGAAACAGAATGCTAGTTCTTCAAAATAAAGTTCTTAGAATCATCAGTGTTGCTTGGTACAATAAGAATGCAGCACGATGATCTCTGCAATCCATTCCCACCTGGATAACATGGCTATGCTATCTAGAAATTTGTTTAACAACATACTCAATCATCCAAATTCTATCATCAAGGCGCAAATCCTCTTTGTATATAATAATGGAAAACAAATTGAATTTAAACATGTATTCAATGTGGTTCTACTTCATCAAAACAACATCAAAAGAGTTATTGAAATTGTTTATATTATACTGTTATAAAATTACAGCGTATCAAAATAACATTCTAAAAATATTAGAAAATCTGTTGTTATTGTTCTTATCCCACTTGGTAGACAGCAACATCTAGACCAACTCCAAGAACCCGTGTGGTCTCATGGAAGAAGGGAAAGGAAGGTAGCTCCTGTTGTGATGGCGTTCCCGTAGATAGAATTCTGATTTTGCTCCGTGACGCTAAAGAAGGACGACAGTGCTTTTTTGGAGGACTTTTTAAGGTGAACTACACCGTATTTGCGTATCATGCGACAGAAACTCGGAAAAACTCCCACCAGGTACTCTGACTAACAAAGTAAGATGCTGAACAACCCAAACGCCATCGAGTCCCCTCTGTCTTTTGAAACAGTGTCTACAACAAATCCCCCAGCGGATGGAAACTCCGCCCTAATGCTCACTGGCGACGCGCGTTGCCACTCAACCACTTGTCGGGCATAGAAAATCTAATTACAGTATGTTAAAAGCCGTTAAATAATGAGTATTGTCCAATTCCTTTTAGTCTTTATTATCGATTTGTCTTTTTTAAATGTAGGGAGACATGAGCAATCATCCTGTGATCAGAGAGCCCGTAATCTAATGACCATTTTGTAATTTTTAATGACCATAACGCGAAACAGAATTGTCATTGATAACTACGCCCTATTTCTTTGCTGCGTAAACAAAAGATAAAATTCTAAAAGCATTTAAAATGAACTGCTAATTTTTGAAGTATTATATAACAGCAACATGTTGTTGATCGTGGTAAAATATTTTACCAATATACTACTTGTAACATTTTTCTGTCGCAGATTTTAACAAACAAAAGCTAACCTTCAAGGCTGCATATTGATCAATATGGAGATTTCCAATTTTTGGTTCGTGAAAAAAGGAACTCATTTATAAGTGGGGTTTTATTCTAGCCAAATGCATTGCCATATTTACTTTCAAAAGATTTCCTTCCAAACAAGCGATATTCAAATACTGTGGCAAATATTGCTTTGCTAGTGTTCTTAATCGATCTGCGTTTTCAAAAGACATTCGTTTCTCAATCATTTCTGAACGGCCCTTGCATTTATTAGAGCGTGTTTCCTTGCGTGTGGAAACCTGGGAAATAAACACCCAACAAACAATAGGGCAGTCTGATCATCGATACAAGATATTTGCAGATACTTTCTAAATTGCCATCGAGTCTTCTCGTTTCTAAAAGGAGTGATCGCAACGTACAAAGCAAGTGGATTTAAACTTATTTCTCACAATTAGCCCATTATGTTTTCTTTACATCAGCTTTTGATATCACAAGCTTCAGGTTCGAATCCTTGCGGTGGCACAGATGTTTGTGAGTGCTTCGTAATCCACTTTAAATAATAGGTCCAGATCTAATTAGCCTAAAGTGTGCACAAAATGATCGTAGAGCGACAAAAACCAAACCAATCGGTACATCAGCAGGTCTATTATCTCTTTTACCCTTCGTATATCAGGAACACACACCGACAGCTAATGAAGTGAGTGTAGTGTCTTCCGGAAAGACTTTTAGGGAGTAACTGTCTCGCATTTGGTTACCGTATTGCAGAAAATATTTAAAACTCCTACCATGCAGCTTGAGTGTAAACAAGTAATATAAAAAAAAAAAATTTTAAATCAATTCCTACTTTTTTTTCACTCTATTGCAGAAAGTCCTTTATAAATAATTTTCATTCATTTTTTTAAGTTTATCTGGCGCCATCTATTGGTAGATAGATGCGACTTAAACTAAAAAAAAAAAATTAATTAATTAAAGTTAATTAATGAATTAATATTTGAAAAACTGTATTAGAATCCAGTGTCATCCACTACAAGTTCAAAAAATGTATTTGAAGTTAAGTGGATGAATAAAAAGTATTTTATGAACGATCGAAAATTTGAACAAGATATATATAGGGAGAGTGTGAGCTAATAGAAGGAATTTAACAATTGCAGATGATGTATCACATATGAAATAGTACAGTTTGAGTGTGTTGTTATCACATAGTATGAAGGAATTGAATAATTCACAACAACCATCTAGTCTCCTCTTTTCTAAAAGCAGTGGCTTCAATGATTCGAAGTGCATTAATGGCACATGCCTGCACACGCATGTGATTTATTTGATGACAAGTAATAAATGTGTACAAGTGTTAATGAACAAGTGTTTTATTATTTTAAGCAAAAGACCACAAACATTTAGAAGCTTTTAGTATTCTCTTAAAAAACACATTTATTTATTTTTTTTTTTTTGGGGGAGGGGGAGGGGGGAGTTTGACTTTTATGGAAGGGCATGTTTTTACTGGAGAGTTAATTCAACTAACATCACGGTGCAGTGAACATGACTAATGTTTTCTTTGCGATTTTCTGAATGGTAGATTGGTCTGCATTTCTTTTTCTGTGTGATTTAATCACTTTTACTATATAAAAGCTACATGGGAGACAAAACCCTTTTTACGATAGAAAACTCCGATGTTTTGCTGACTCAAAGTCATCGCAAGAATAAATTTTAAAAATAATAGTGTATTTCGCTTGCATCGTTAATTAGATATTTTTTTGATGTTTCATGAAATGGCTTTTATGGTTTTTAATTTTTCAAAAATAAATAAATAGCAAATAAAATCTAGCAAATTTTTTTTTTTTTTTTATTATTTTATTGAAAGTATCTTTTAACATAAAAATATCTTTTAACATAAAAATTGTTTTTAATATTAAAAAAGGAGCTATTTTTAATAAAAAATTATCAAATATATATACTGTTCATGAGTTGGAAAGGGAAGGAAATAGCTTCAAGGATGAATATGGAGGATGAAGGCGAATGAATATGGAGAGGATGGATATGGAGGCAAGGATGAATATGGAGAGCTCCCTTTTGACGTTCAGAAGAAATGGTCAGTGGGCCTCGAGACTCTCACCTTAGAAGAAGTACAACGCAACCTGCTCTCCCGCTGAGAAACGTTTAGTTTATAAACTCTCATAACGAGAGATTTGGTTTGGTTTGGTTTGTCGCTCTACGGTCCATCTTGTGCACAATTTATGCTAAACCGACCGGGACCTACAATTTAACGTGGATTCCGAACTACCACAAACAT
Organism: Caerostris extrusa; assembly: GCA_021605095.1. Taxonomy (NCBI): domain Eukaryota; kingdom Metazoa; phylum Arthropoda; class Arachnida; order Araneae; family Araneidae; genus Caerostris; species Caerostris extrusa. The sequence continues at coordinate 131,427 of BPLR01005242.1, read as the reverse complement.
CCATGCCACAGCCAGGATTCGAACCTGAAGCCTGGGATACCAAAGGCCATAACGAGAGGAAATATATTTAATGCAAATCCTGCGTATTAATTGACCTACGGACTCTCACTTAGACAGGAAGTATATTTCGCACATCTTGAGTGGATCCAAGTTTCGGGTTTACGGCTTAGAAGTGGAGTCGTTTCCCGAATCTATAATTATCTATCTTTAAATGAGTTAAATTTTGTATGTCTCTAATTATATATATGTGGTATTTTGTGCTTGAGTCAATAAAGCTGTGAGTTTTCCAATTTGTGCCTCAAGTATCTCAACCCAACCGCATCCAGTTACAATCGGGTTACCCAACCTGCACACTACAAAGTGCATATATACAAATACAAAAGGAATTTCGTGATATTTTTAAAATGTTCTAATCACTGTTATTGAAGATTACTCTACCATTGAAAAAAGTAAATTATAATATTTGCGTCCATAATTAGACTCAATTGTAAACGAAACAACATAAAATAAATACCAATTCTAAACTATAACAAAGGAATGTAAATTAAAGGCCAATTAATATTTAAAGTTTCCTTTAAAATTTTTTTTATAACTCGTTGGAATAAAACATTTATGCAACGAAAAATCATATAGAAGAAAGGTATATCCGAATATGGAAGAAATTTTCAAAGAAACTTTAGTCTAAAAGTGTAAATGAACACTAAAAATTGGATAATATTTTAATATTATTATGATATTATCTGATTTTATTATATAATTAGAATTAAATGAATTGCCTTGTATGCTAAATGTCAAATTACCATTGGGTTATAAGTAAAATTAAAAATAATTTAAGCTAATAATATATTAAGCTAATTTCAAGCTGTAATTATTATTTATTACAACAATAATATGATATTATCCGATTGCATTACATAATTAGAATTAACTGAGTACGCTTGTATACTAATGTCAAATTATTACTGGGTTAAGTCAAGCTAATAATATTTTTAAGCTAATTATTAATTATTACATCAGTAATATGGTAATATTATCCGACTGCGTTATATAATTAGAACTAAGTGATCATGCGTGTATGTTAAATACCAAATTCCCACTCAGTTATTAGGCAAGCTAATAATATTTTAACTTAAAGAAGAATTTAATTGAATTTACAAATCCCTTTTGAAACATAGTTTTGAAATACCATGATACACCATTGTACACCATGCAAAATTGCTTAGAATTTTTTTTTGTCAATTTAATACATATATTCGATTCGTTACACAGTGGTTCCATGACCAGCTAGTGTGCAAGAGGTTTCATATTCGTCCATTGCAACCGCTGTTTTCTGAAAAATGAGATTGTAAAATTTAGTACGATCTGAAATTTTCAAAAATTTATTTCAAAACGAATTCTTAAGAATTTAATCGACAGTCAGGCTGCATGGTGGGAGTTTCCTCCCATACTAAACACAAATATGAGACAGTCACCCACAAAAGTCTTCCCAAAAGACATTTGTCTCCCCTCAAAGCCTGTCTGTCTGAAGTCTAGAGTTAAACGCAAGATCTATCAATTTTTATGTATTTACTTGTATATGAAGTTTCTTGTAGTCAAAAGCCTTGTGGATTTTCCAGAAAATGAATAACTAAATCTTTTTACTTTAGTATATTAACATGGATATTTAAGGAATTTTAAAGTATTGCGATCCAATTCCGGGAAACGATGGGGACAGTGAAAATTTGATGCCCAAGTGCCTTCAAATGCTTTAAAGCATCTGTAGTCAAATGAAATGATAAACAAATCATTATAGATGTTCTGGTTAATATCTGGCAGAGAATGAAAAAAGAATCAGAAGAAGCAGAGATCGTAATCGCGATAAATTAGAGAAGTCAATTTAGTGGTTGCTATGAGAAAAAGCAGAACTCAACTGCTTCTAAATGTAGGGGCTTAGTTCAGCAACTGGATTTGTTAATTATAGCTCGAAATTTATAAGAGCAAAACTGCAACATATATATACTAGAACATGTACAAAGGAGCTGCATGGCATCAGAAAATAAAATAAAAGAAGTGTAAAAGAAAATAAGCACATATAAAAAAAAATTAAATAATTAATTTTTATTTTTATGAGTTTTGCAATCAACATTGCGATATATATTTCTCAAATTTTGGTGTTTGTGTGTGTATGTCCGCCTATGGAAGGTCTAAATTTACGTCAAACTTTCACCAGGATTGACAAGGGTACTTCTAATACAAAGCCTAAATTTATTGAAAAATAAAATTTCGAAATTGGAACAATATTTATTAAAAAAAAAATTACCCGATTACTTTTAAAGACAATTTGGCGACTTTTCGTGACTGGCAATTTTTTTCATTTATGACATTATTTTTCATGCTTTTCATAGACAGGCAGACATAGAATAAATAAATAAATGAATAAAACATACTAACCGACGATGAATTGCGACCACCTATAACTTTGTTTAAAAAATTAAAACTGTATTGCGATTTTTGACAATAAAAACGTAACGCCCAAAACTCTGTTTAAGGAACAAAGAAATTTGAAATCTTTTTCTTGTTGCTAAACGGGATTTTTAAATGTTTTTGGTCGACAGCGGATGAGTAAAGAAACAGATAGTTAGGTTTGCCTTTATCGTTATAGGAATAAAATTCTAGGTCTCGAAATTTGATGTCCATAGGAGAGAGTTTAGGAAAGAGTTATAATATAGTATGGGGAGAAAAAAAGTATTTACAACGATGACGTTTCAATAAATTTCACACAGGGTTTTTTTTTTTTTTTTTTTTTTTTTTTTTTTTTTTTGTTTTGTTTTTTTTAATTTGCAGTGCCACCTAAGAAAAGTAAACTATTCAATCAGATGCCATAGCTGAAGAAAGCGAAGATACTGACTTGAACAGAAGTGAATCTAAATAAAAGAGTTAATAAAATTTATTTTCTAAAACCTTGTAAGGCCAGGTTATATGTGATTAAATAAAAGTTGAATAATAACTATGCGTAAGACATTATTTCTAACGTCTGATGGCTAGCGCCCTGGCCTTGGGTACCACAAGCTTCAGGTTCAAATCCTAGCGTTTGTTAGTGGTTCGAAATCCACGTTAAACTGTAGGTCCGTTTTTGTTTCTTTTTTTTTTTCTGATCCCCACTTGGTAAACAGCAACATCTAGACCAAGTCCAAGAGAAAAAGGAGCAGCTTCTGTTGCGATGGAGCACCCGTAGATAGACGTCTGACCAACATATGGGAGAAAAAACGCGGAAACCTCCCACTAGGTAGTTCGACTCACGAAGCAAAATGCTGATCATTCCCAAACGTCATCGAGCGACACACGATGGCAACTATCATTATCTATGTAAGAATCCGTAGTGGCTAATCCTGACAAGGGAACGGACACCCTTGAGTAGTCTACCCATGGATGTAGGGAAAGGGTGCAACTTCTGTTGTGAACGGAGCAACTGTAGGTAGAAGTCTGACTTGGCTCCGAGTAGCTGAAGAAATAGGACGGTGCCTTCCGGGACCACCTTTAGATATAACTACCCCGCATTTGTTGTATCCTACGGAGAAAACCCGGAAAACGCCCACTAAATAGTCCAACTCACGAGGCAAGATTCTGAACATCACAAATGCCATCGAGTCAATTCTTTTTGAAACAGTGTCTACAATAAAACCGTCAGCGGATTGGAATCTCCACCTAATTCTCACCAGCGGCGCGCATTGCCGATGAGCCATTAGTAGGGCAGGTCCGGGTCTAATTGCCATAAAGTGTGCAAATAATGACCAAACTAACGTTAATTTGACATCATCTTAAGAACTGGTTAATTTCGATTACAAATAACATTTGGCTAAATAGGCATACAAAAGTCATATTCATTTTTATAGATTCTTTATTTAATGTTAATATGGGCCTGATGGCCGAGTGGCTAGCTCTCTGGCGCTTGGTACCACAGGTATCGGGTTCGAATCCCGGTGGTGATATGGATGTTTGTAGTGGTTCGGAATCCACTTTAAACCGTATGTCCCGGTCTAATAGGATCATAAAGCGTTGCAGGGTCATTGTTACTCCGCGTCCATAGCTTATCTTCAAATTACACGAGTCCCGTGGGTAGTGCTAAATGAGTAACGTCGATGCAGCCCTTCTGTCATAAAAGATAACGGTCTGTCTTTTCAGCTGCATTAGAAAAAAATTAATGTTATTATAGAGGATTTACGTAAGCACTCAAAATTGATTCCTCAGTACACTGGCATGTATGTTTGTGAGTGGTTCGGAATCCATTTTAAACTGTAGGTCCCGGTCTGTGTAGCCCCCGTGTGCACAAGATGATCGCAGAGCGACAAACCAATCACTACAGTGGACTATTTTTCGAAAAAGAGATAAAAAGGATGAACTTTGACTTTTTATATTTTAAATTCTGCTCTGATCTGGTTTTAAATTTTTATTATTTTTAGGTCTTCAGTTTTTTTTTCACTATTCAATTTCAGAAAGTATATTTCCTTTCATTTCATTTCATTTTTAAATGTTGTAGGCGTTTCAATTTTCGTTACATCTGGTTCTGGCAACCAGTAGTACGAGGGGGGGGGAGGAGGGGAAGGAGGATTGTTTTTATCGAAAATATTTCAAGCGTATTTTATTTTCAATTTTTAAAACAGATAAGTGCATTTTATTTTTATCCCGAAAGAAAAATTCTGTTTCCCTTTTAAAATGCTTTTTTCGCATAGAGAGATCGTCTTTTTAATTCTTGACTCTTCACTATGAATAGCTTTTCGAATCTAGCGTACTTATCGATATCTCTCCGTAAACATGCTATTTTTAGAATCTGGGAATAAGGAGTTTATCGATCGTCGCGGCTTTTGATAAGTCACCCGATTAAAATAATTGGGATTTCGAGGAATTGGGTTTTTATACAAGGTTATATTAAAATATTGTATACTATTGTGGAATTTTTCTAACTCAAGTTTCAACACTAGTAACATAAAAAAAGTATATTTAGTTTCTTGAAATATTTTAAAGTAACTTTCTGTAATTTTTTTTTTTTGAGAAAAATAAAACATCTCTAAAGTAAGGAGGATTGGATAGAAATTTATATTTCGATAAAATATTTTGCTTTCGAATGCAAAGCATTTTAATTTGAGATCCCTTTCCATAGTGGATAGTGGATTTAACGTTAACCAGGGTGATCTACAGAAAACCATTTATACCGTACCGACATTGAAATGCGATTAAGCGAATGAGATACTGCCATTTAGTAGAAACATATTTAACGGTTGCATTTGAGACGCTCAAATTTTTCTCACACAACATAACTTTCTGACCAGCAGATTTATCGTGCCCATTGCGGCAAAGACACGAATACTTTCTGTTCGGAACGGAACGGAACGGGGTATCGAAACGAGAACATCGATTCGGTAACTGAAAACGATATTCATTTCGTCATTATATTAAGATAATTTTATTTATCAAGAAATAGTATTTTGTGTCCTGCAGTGCAGGACGAACATCCTATGAGTAGTCTACTCATGGATGGTGGAAAAGAGGCAACTTCTCTTGGGATGGAGCACCTGTACATAGAAGTCATTGACTGCGTGCCGCTGCAGAAGGAGGGAAGTACCATCCGGATGGACTTTTTAAGGGGAAACTCCCCGCATTTGCGTATCGTAGGGGAGGAAACCGGGGAAAAGGTAGTCTGACTCACGAGGCAAGACGCTGAACATCGCAAATGCCATCGCGCCTCCTCGTTTTTTGAAATAGTGTCGAAATAGTAGTTTTATAACAATGTCACCAGCGGATGGAACCACAGTCGTAATGCTCGATAGCGGCGCACGTTACCACTGAGCCACGAGTCGTTCGAAACAGTAAGTTGATTAAGGATTATGGTATATTAATTATATATTTTTTGTTTAAAACGCTTTTCAAAATCAATACATGAATTCATATTAAACGTAATCATGTAGACATACTGTGTGCATTGAAAAAAGATTAATATTCTAACTTTTACCGTAACTAATTATCTAATTAGAATGATTGAATTGAGAATGACCGATTAAGAAAGAAAGTCTCATTTCTGTGGAGGTTTGATTTTGCATGATACTATGTAATTCTTGCATGCGTGGGACTAACTTATTTGCACTTATTTTAGCTTTCATATCTGGGCATGAGTGACCTGGTGGGTAGTGTGTTGTTTTTGAATGGAGGGATCTTTATTCAAAAAACTTCAACCAAAATTGACCTCAAAATTCCGTACCTTAACCAAAGATGAGTACTGTAGATCTATAGGTTGGAAAATCTTGCCATTTCATTTTAGAACATGGAAAAGGAGAATAAACTCCTCCCCCCCATATGCCTCCCTAGGGAAGTTCTTTTTAAAATATAGTAGTATTGTGTAGGTGTACGCTTAACATCTTAGGTTCTGATTAACGCTGAATCATATATAATATTACATATCTGCTGATTTGTTTATATACGTTCTGTTTTATTTAGTTTGCCATTTGGCTAGCGTATTATAAAAATCTAATAGAGAGTTTTATAATACCGTACGTTAGTTACCGTAGGACGTCCGTTAGCTTTTTCTCCCTAGCGCGCATGCTCATAGGAAACTGCGCATGCGTATCTGTAATAATTTTCTTATGAGCATGCACGCTAGGGAGAAAAAGCTAACGGAAGTCCTACGGTAACTAATGTACGGTATGCAAAAACTCTCTAATATTTTTGTTAACGTAATATTTACGTAACGGAAAGCCCCATTACGTTAATATTACGTAATGGGGTTCCATTACGTATTGATGATCGAATGACTAGTGCTCCGGCGCTTGATGCCACAGGTGTCGGGTTCGCGTCCTGCCAGTGCGATGGGTGTTTATATTGGTTCGGAATCCACTTTAACCCGTAGGTCCCTGTCTAATATGACAATGGAACGTTGAGCGTACGGCTGACAACCCCACCCCGTACAAAATTTAAAAAAAAAAAAAAAAAAAAGAAAACATCCCCTATCTCGAAATCTGCCATTGGCCTGACCCACCATGGGGTTGTTGCGCCACTGATGATGATGATGATGATGAATATTTACGTAATGATTTAATATTGATAACGTAGAAATTTTTAATACTGAAATATTTACTTCATCTTCAAGATAAAAACAATTTTAAATAAATATTAGTAATAAATACTTATGAATAATTTTTAGTAATAAATATATATTGAATGTGGTATAAGTTTTTATAAGCGGTTTTATTTTTTATTAGTATTGTTCTTCCCAACAACGACATTCTTTTATAATAATGTATTATTTTATCTTACGTTCTTAACAATTAAATTTTGAATCAATAATTTTTTTAAAAATCTTATTTAAGCAAATGAACGCATCGCATGAATTGAATGTTTGATACATTTTGGACCTTTATTTATCTTTTTTGTCATAATGAATTAATATCGCTTTGAATCTATCTAGAAATAATGGACTATAATAATTTATTTTAGACGTATAATATATATTACGTATGTTATATTTATCCACGAAATATTTATTATGTATGAAGTATTCATACAAAAAATAATAATGAACTTTTTTTTTTTTTTTTTAGCATATTCATTGAAAAATGTGTTTTACGCTAAAAACAAAGAAAAAAAAAACAGAAGAAAATAGAGAGAAATTGTTATTAAAGATAGAGGACAAAAGAAAAACTAAGAAAAAAAATATAAATTGGAAACCCAAAAACAACCAATATAGATTTTGAAATTTAAATTTTTTTGTTATCTTAAAAATTCTATTCAGCACAACGTACATTCCTTCCAATTTATTAAAATTATGCATTGAAATTTATTGGCAGATTCTATCCATCATCATTTTTACGAATCCTCCGAACTGATTACGAATTAATAATTCCGCGGCACACACATTCTCCGAAATCGTCCCCACCGACAGCAGAACCGAAATCGTCTGCTCGCAAACAGAAACGCCGGCTTCACCCTCTGCGAAGGTTATGGTAGAGGCCCACATAAGCCGGGCGAGCATCACGTCAGACGAAACGACATTTCCATTTAGGTCATTGTTCCATCCCAGAAATAATTGCGCCATCTTCGAAATCCCTGCATCTGCCCCGAACGGAATCTTATCGATCGGCCTTTCGCCGAAACCTCCTTTTCTCCCCTTTTAAAACGCAATTCCCGGAAAACCTCTCTTTCCCGTTTTCCTCTGAAAAGGGGTGGAGGGGAGTCGCCGAAATCGGGAAGAAAATTCCCCGGGATTCGAATTGCCATTATTGTTCCACCCATGGGTTTTCTTTCCCCTTTGTGTGTTTTGATATGAACTCTCTGCCAGATTTACCGCGATGAATTAGCTTCGTTTTATGGGTACTGTTGTTGTGGGTGGGGTGCTTCCTTTTGGATGTTATGGGGCGGACGGATTGGATTTTTAATTCCTCATTACGGAGGTCGTACACCGCAGAAATTCGTTTTCTATCTACGCATTCCGAGAAGATTCAGAAAAAAAAAAAAAAAAAAAAAAACATTTAATTTATTTGATAAATTTTTCTTAAATTTGTTTTACATGGACAGAATAAATAAATATAATAAGATAATCATAAATAATACAGATAATAGGACAGTAATAAATAATATATATAATAAAATAGTAATAAATAATACATAGAATAAGATAATAATAAATTATACATTTAATAAAATAGTAATAAATAATGCGTATAATAACATAATAGCAAATAATACACGTAATAAGATAAGAAATAATACACATAAAAAGATAATAGTAAATGATACACATAATAAGATAAGAAATAATACATGAAAAGATAATAGTAAATGATAAATATTAATAACATAATTAATAAATATAATGATAATAATAAATAATATATTTAATAAAGTAGTAATAAATTATACATATAATAAAAGAATAATAAATAATATATATAATAAGATTAAATATAGATATAAGATAATAACAAATAATACATATAATAAAATAGTAATAAATAATGCATAGAATAAGATAGTAATAAATAGAACACATATTAAGATAATAATAAATAATACATATAATACTATAATAAATAATAAATATAATATAATAATAAATAATAAATATAATAATAAACAATAAATATAAAGAAACAGCAAATGTTAAATGACAAATAAAAAGATTTCAAACATTCAAAACCAACCAGCTTTTAACATAAAAGTAAAGGAAATTAATTTCCTGTATAAATAAGCTATGATTCTCTCTGTAAATAAGATTTTAATCAGATAAAATCATAATATTTTATTTTTTAAAAAATTAAAATGAAAAAAAAAAACAATTTTCAAAACTGTATTTCTAAAAATTAATTTTAATAAATTCAAAAATTAATTTTATTTTTAAAAAAAAAAATATTTACATTAACAGAAAAGTTAGAAAAATAAAAAAAAAATATAAGATAAAACAACAAATATGAGAAAACGATAAAAACGATAAATGATTATAACATTTTTCACTAATGTAATAGAGTCATCTATCATTTTTGACATGATTTATTAAAGGATTTTGAAATGTCATTTTTAGGTCAATGATAAAAATTAAACGGTATAATATTTTCAAAGGAAATGTTAACACATGAAATAAAAAAAAAAAGTATTCTTAAATAATCAATTCTGAATGTATAATAATTTTTTTTTTTACAGAATAATCCATGCTGAATCTAAAACTATTTGCATTAAAAATTAACCCTGATAGAATTTTGTTAAAAATAACAGTAAAAAGAAGTACGTTTCCTCTTTGAACACAATATAATTCTCTCCGATATAAAATGCAGAATATTATAATCAAATATTATTCTCCACTAAATCGAGATAGCATTTTGATTGATGCGCAATTAAGTTCAACAATGCTTTATTTTTTATTCAATTCCTTTCTGTTAGCTCACATTCTCTCTATATATATCTTGTTCAAATTTCAATCGTTCATAAAATACTTTTTATTCATCCACTCGAGTTCAAATACATTTTTTTTTAACTTGTAGTGGATGACACTTGATGGTAATACAGTCTTTTCGAATATTAATTCAGTAATTAAATTTAATTCATTAATTTTTGTTTTTTTAGATTTAAAAGTTTTTTAAACTTAAAAAAATGAATGATTTATTTTTTATTACTTGTTTTTATTTATTGAGCATTATGGGTTTTCTTTGCTTTTATTGGAAATTTTCACTATCAAACTAAAATCAACCTAGAATTTTTTTAATCCATTTAATATATATTTATAAATTTCTTAAAAAAAGATTGTATTTCATAGATTCTTCATACTTCATAGATTTAACAGTCATAATTCTTTAATGAAAATTATCATTTATATCTGGTTGTAACATAATCAAAATTTCTCGTAATAAACATATAAATACGTGTATATATTCACTGTCGTTATGCGTTGCAGTCACTTATTTTAGAAACGAGAAGACTCCATCGTAATTATGATAGCTTAAGCGAGTGTTTCATTACCTGATGGAAGTCTCATACTGCATATGAATGAAAGATATACAATATGTTTAACTTATTTACTCGTTTATGGTATATATAGTGGAACACTGTGTTTTGTGTACATAAAAAAAAAATGTCACATGAATTATTTTAATACTAGAGTAAATGATCTATAATATTAAACTTTTATGCAGTTTTAAAAAATCTCTTTTATTCAGGTAGAAAATATTTAATATAATTTTCTTTATTAATAGCTATATTTATTTTCAAGGATTTTAATTCATTTTATGCTTACTTATATATATTAACAATAATTAGAATTATAAATGTAATTTCTGTTGCAATATTGTAACTTATGTTGATAAATCATGTATATTATAGTAAAAGACCAGTAAATATTAAATGAATGAAATATTTTTTATTTATTATTCGCTGTATGAAAACATGGATTGAAATGTTAAATAATACATTGAAGCTATATGAATAAATGTAAAAATATGTATAAATGTATAAATATAAAACATAATAAAGAAGCAGTGAATTTCAAATTAATAAAATATTTTATTGTTGTTATTCGATATATAAAATAATACCTGAAACATAAATACACTGAACAATTATAATATTTATTTTTATATTCTATTATAAAGAGCTATATAATAAAATATTATGAAATATTCAGAAAAAAATAATTATCATTTTGTGTAGACTAAAAATAAATCCTCATGCTGGATTAAATCAACTTTAAAGTTAATTGACATTAAGTAGATCAAATATGTTATCGTTATGTTAGAGCCATTCTATTTTTCTTATAACGTTTGAAAAGAAAATTTTATAAAATACAATCTTATGAAATTATACCAAACCAATTATCTAAAAACTATTTACAAGCATGATATTTTTTTTTTTTCATAATCAATATGTGAAAATATCTACTACAATACTATTCATAATTTTAGTTAAAAAGAACTTTTCTCAAATAAGAAAATTCGGTGATAAAATCGCAGAATAGGAGACATTGGGATTTGGTGTCAAAAATTCTTTTCGCCAAAGTTCACCAAATAACGGATTGCGATTGTAAGTGAAATTAATTGCATACAGTACAAGAAACTATGGTTATTACATTTGGCAACTTATCGGTCAGTTGGCGCCACAAAACAGTCGCCAAACCAACGACACCTATTTTGCGATTTGGCCTAATTTTTCTTACCATTATATTAAAACTAACAATAAATTTTAAATTTCACCTCCACGCAGATAAAATCTTTTTCAACTCCTTCTATTAGCTCACACTCTCCCTATATATATCTTGTTCAAATTTTCAGTCGTTCATAAAATACTTTTTATTCATCCACTCACGTTCAAACACATTTTTTTGAACTCGCAGTGGATGGCACTCGATGTTAATACAGTTTTTTCAAATATTAATTCATTAATTATCTTTAATTAATTAATTTTAGTTTTTTTTTTAGATTTAAGTTGTATATATCTACCAATAGATGGCGCCAGATAAACTTAAAAAATGAATGACAATTGTTTATAAAGTTCTTTCTGCAATATAGTGAAAAAAAAAAAGTAGGAATAAGTAGGTATTTTTATATTACTTGTTTTAATGAACGTGCCAAATTAATAGATTCTCATATTGTAGATTAACACGGAGATCCTTGGCCGCGTAGCGGCCACTAGCTCCTTCACTGTAAAATTTTGAAACAAAGCGGTGGTCTCATGCCCTTTGAGTTAATAAGAAAAATAGTATAATTAAATGCCTTTTTTTAAAAAAAAAATATTTATTTATTTGATAAAATTATTAATAGATTAAACCAGATTAATCTTTCAACAATACGCGCTCAGTTTCCAAAACACAAGCACACGCGCGAATTCGATTTTGACATCCTCTTTTCGATTTTATTCACAAACATTACGTAACATCTAACAATTGAATGAGCTTCATTCAAAACACATTTTATTTGCACACACACTTTTCCGAAATGATATCAGTTTTCGAGGAACTTGAACTTTTCTTTTCTGTGAAAGCACAGTGAAACATTTGACGCTCGCGGATTTGTAGAACTCTTTTTTTACACTTAAGCGCTATCTAATTATTGTTGCCATTTAATTTGGCTAAAGCTGGAATTTTATTCTAACGCGATACACTGGAAGCATCTGCCGCGTTGCCAATAATTTTAAATAATTTCCATCGATTAAGATTGAAATCGTATAGATTGCAAAAGCAATTGCCAATTGGATTTTTAGATACAGAAAAGAAATGAATTAATTAATCGAGAGTAACCAATGAAGTAGATGATCTTGTACCATCAGTCAGCATTGAAAGCGGCCATTAAGAAAAAGATTAAGCCTCTTTGAATTACAAGGATTAAACGATTTGCTTTAAGAAATGAATGAATTAATTGAGAATAATCAGTGAAGAACTGGATCATCTTGTAACATCAATCGTCATTGAAAGTGGCGACTGAGGAAAAGATAAAGCGCCTTTGAATTGCAAGAGGTTAAGAAAATTGCTCTAAGAAATGAATGAATTAATAAATCGAGAATAACCAATTAAGAACTGGATGATCTTGTAACATCAGTTGGCACTGAAAGCGGCCATTGAGAAAAAGATAAAGCACTTTCGAATTGCAAGAGGTTAAACGAATTGCTTTAAGGAAGAAATGAATTAATTAATCAAGAATAACCAATGAAGAGCTGGATGATCTTGTAACATCAGTCGACATTGAAAGCGGAGACTGAGAAAAAGGTAAATCGCCTTTGAATTACAAGAGGTTAAACGAATTGCTTTAAGAAATGAATGAAATTAATCGAGAATAACCAATGAAGAATTGGATGATCTTGTAACATCAATCGGCATTGAAAGTGGCGACTGAGAAAAAGATAAAGCGCCTTTGAATTTTCAAAAGGTTAAACGTATTGCTTTAAGAAAGGAATGAATTAATTGAGAATAACCAATGAAGAACTGAATGATCTCTTAACATCAGTCTATATTAAAAGCGGTGATTGAAAAAAGATAAAGCGCCTTTGAATTACGAGAAATTAAACAAATTGCTTTAAGAAAGGAATGAATTAATCGAGAATAACGAATGAAGAACTGAATGATCTTGTACCATCAATCTACATTAAAAACGGCTATTTTGAAAAAAGATAAAGACCCTTTGAATTACAAGACGTTAAACAAATCGCTTTTAGAAAGGAATGATTTTTAATGGAGATGACCCAAATGGAGAAAGAAGAGGACATTTTGTGAGATGGTATTGGAAAAACTTTGCGCTCTTTATTACAAAGCAGTAAAACAAAATTTTACCTTACCAAGAAAAAACCAACAACTTTATGAAAATATAATTGCATCACAACTCATGAAACAACAATAGAAATCATTTCAGTTAACATCTCTTTCGCTTTTCCTTTTTAATTATAAGAATTTATTTTTTTTTGTTAAAAAAAAACTACCAGGATTTTTTTATTTTGAAACATAAACATATCATTTTTCACACGATAACTTGACTTTGCAGAAATTTTGCAGTGCACTGTGAATGTAATGACAGTGCGTGATGGATGTTTGCCATAATAATATAATTACGTTCTGCAATTTATTGCTGCAATTAAGAGTTTTTAGCATTTGCATTCTACACTGAAGACAAAAGTCATGGGATACCTCTTAATATCATGTCGGCCCTCCTTTCGCCCGGCGAAGTGCAGCAACTCGACGTGGCATGGACTCAGAAAAGTCTTCATCAAATATTGACATCTCGATAGACGTCCATAATTGTGAAAGCGTTGATGGTGCAGGATTTTGGGCACGAACAGACCTCTCGATGATATCCATAAATGCTCGATGGGATTCATGTCGGGCGATCTAGGTGGCCAGATCATTCGTTGGAATTGTCCAGAATGTTCTTCAAACCAATCGCGAACAGTTGTGGCCCGGTGACATGGCGCATTGTCATCCATAAAAATCCCATCGTTGTTTGGGTACATGAAGTCCCATGAATGGCTGCAAGTGATCCAAGTAGCTGAACATAAGCATTTCCAGTCAATGTTCGGTCCAGTCGCACCAGAGGACCAAGTCCATGCCATGAAAAAACAGCCCACACCATTACGGAGCCGCCACCAGCTTGAACAGTGCCTTGCTGACAGTTTGGGTCCATGGCTTCGTGGGGTCTGCGCCACACTCGAACCCTACCATCAGCTCTTACCAACTGAAATCGTGACTTATCGGACCAGGCCACAGTTTTCCATTCATCTAGGGGCCAACCGATATGCTCACGTGCCCACGAGAGTCGCTGCAAGCGATGTCGTTCTGTCAGTAAAGGCACTCGAGTCGGTCTTCTGCTGGTATAGCCCAAGAAAGCCAAATTTCTCCGTACAGTTCTAACAGACAAGTCCCTTGTACATCCCACATTGATTTCTGCGGTTATTTGACGCAGTGTTGCTTGTCTGTTAGAATTTACGACTCTTTGCAGACGTCGCCGGTCTCGGTCGTTAAGTGCAGGCGGTCGACCACTGCGCTGTCCATGGTGGGATGTTATGCCTGAAATTTCATACTCGAGACACACTCTTGACACAGTGGATCTGGGAATGTTGAATTCCTAACGATTTCCGAAATGGCATGACCCATGCGTCTAAAACATTCCGCGTTCGAAGTCTGTTAATTCCCGTCGTGCGGTCATCATCACGTCAAAACCTCTTCACATGAATAACTTGAACAGAAATGAAAGCTCTGCGAAAGCACTGCGCATTTATACCTGTTCTACGCGATGCTACTGCCATCTGAAAATTTGCATATTGCTATCCCATGACTTTGTCACTGAGTGTATGATTCAGTGTTAAATATATACACACGCGGACTATAAGGACTATAATTTTCTAGAAGGAGAGGAAACTTTTTACAAATTCTAGTGCTACATTACTGCATAAAGTAAACCAATCTGGAAATTTAAAAAAGTGTCATCTGCAGTTTTTGAGATTTTTAAAAAATTATTTAAAAAAAAACTTGGAATAGTAATCTTTTTAAGTATGGACGTTTACTGAGAAGAATTTTCCGGGTTATCTACCATAATACACTCAAACATGGGTTTAATTTGTCGCTCTACGGTCATTTTTTTACACACTTTAGGCTAATTTGACTGACTGTGTATTCCGTATCATTAAATCATTCATGCCAACGTCAGGACTTGAACCTGAAGCCTGCGGTACCAATGAACAAAGTGATAGCCAATTGGCTATCAGACCGCACTCAAATACGGAAGAAATGCCTTTAAAAGTCTTACAGGAAGGCAAATTTCTCATTACATCGTCGATGGGTAATTCCTGGCACACACTAATAGAACACGTGACCCACCACAGAACACACATTTCCAATCAAAAAACAAATTTAGATTGTAATAAACTTTACACTTGGGGTAATTACAAATGAACCAATTCATACTATGTGATAACAACACACTCAAACTGTACTATTTCATATGTGATACATCATCTGCAATTGTTAAATTCCTTCTATTAGCTCACACTCTTCCTATATATATCTTGTTCAAATTTTCGATCGTTCATAAAACACTTTTATTCATCCACTCGAGTTCAAATACATTTTTTTAACTTGTAGTGAATGACACTGGATGTTAATACAGTTTTTCAAATATTAATTTAGTAATTAAATTTAATTAATTAATTTTAGTAATTTTTTTAGATTTAAGTTGCATATATCTACCAATAGATGGCGCCAGATAAACTTAAAAAAAAATGAATGAAAATTATTTATAAAGGACTTCCTGCAATAGAGAGAGAAAAAAAAAAAGGAATTGACTTAAATTTTTTTTTTTTATATTACTTGTTTTTCGAATTCGTTAATGTTTTCAATAGATTAAATTTGATAATTTTTATTAGGTGACAAAATTTACTGATAATTAAATTAATGTTTAAAAAAGATTAAGCACTATTCTAAAACAAAAAGAAATTTTCAATAATATTTATTGAACCAAGATGGCAAATATTTTGAAGACATTGCAAACACATTAAAAATTTATAAAAAGAGAAACAAGAAGACATTGAAATATCTGTCTTTACTGACAAAAGTAGTTGAAAATGTTAATAAATTTATCAATAAGATGATTCATAAGATTAATTTATCAATATAAATTTCTTCTAAGTATCTGAGAAATTATAAAATTCTGAGTGGATACACTAAAATTTAATTAAATTTTTTTCATTTACGAGAAAGATGGAATACCACACATCTTGTATCAATTTGAAAAAAAACTGAAACCTTTTATTACAATTGCTGTTAATTCCTTAATTTCTTTTAGAAGCTTACCAATACATGATATGAAATCGAAAACCTTCGGACGTAATATGAGATAAATTTATTATTTTTTAAAATTACATTTTAAATGAAACATTTTATTTAAAATGTTTCATTTAAAACAGAATACATCTTTTCTTATTTAACTTAATTTTATAATGTTTGTCCAATGATTTGTAATATTCTTGGACAAAAAAAAATCAGTAAAATCACTCACGTATAAATCAATAAAAAATCAGCTTTAGGTTTTTCAAATGTAGTTTTAAATATTTTAATTTTAATTATTGATTGCATTAAATATTTATAATTATTTTCAACGATTTCTCATAATATAATCCCAAAACATTCCCATTACATTTGGATCTGTGCCATTTATGAGTAATAAACAGGAAGAACTGTTGCAAAAAGGAAGAACGCAGAAAATAGGGAAAGTCCCATGCACGTGTCAACACGCTATTCAAATGTCAACAGCCATTTTAAAATTTGATTATTCTCATTCTTTAGATTAATACCGAAGATTTCTTCATTACATAAATATTTTTGCAGAATCATTAAAAGAATGAAAATAAAAATAATTAATTATTTATTATGTAAATATAATGAACACATAATCATAATATGAATAAACAAATATAAGATAAAAAATTATTCACTTCAAAAAATACTTGCCATCCATTAATAAAAACATTCTTCTTCACTAGACTCCTGAAAAAAAAATCTAGTTATTTACAGTCTGAAAACAATGTTATCTAAATACATCTCATTTCACAACTTGATGCTGAAATACTTTACAGAATAAGTAAATAAATAAATAATATAGCTAAACATTAGAAATAAAAAATTAATAGCAGTATCTTAAAGATAAATAAAAAATAACTATTCGTTTTCGTCTGCAGACGATTTTATTTTTTATTTTAATGTTATTTTTAATAATGTAGTCTGCGTCGTTTTTAAATATCTGTTATTCCGTTTATAATTAGTGTCTTACAATTAATAATGCATTTGATTTTTTTAAAATATTTATAAGAATTAATTCTTAAGATCTTCGTATAAGAATAATTATAATTCTAGTAAGAACATTCTTAATTATTCTGTTTATCATATAATCTAATGAATATATTTCGAATGGAAATGCATTTAATTATTAATACGCTTTTATTAGCTTCATCTGTATGTTTGTTTGTATGTATGTATGTAACTGACTTTTCCCTGGAGATCTGTTTCTCCTCATATACATTTTTAAGCTGCAAAAAACATTTACAGGCATCTTTCAGAAAGAAAACAGTTGATTCTTTTTTAATTAATACGCTATTATATTAGTTTCACCTGAATGTTTAAAAAGTAAAAATTAATTTATAGTTTAAAAAAACTAAACACGCTTTTAAATTAATCAAACTATAAAGTAAAAAATTAATTAATAGTTTAAAAAAAAAACTAAAAAACACGCTTTTAGAGTTAATCAAAGTAAAAAATAAATTAATAGTTTAAAAAAACTAAAAACACGCTTTTAGAGTTAATCAAATTAAAAAGTAAAAAATAATTGTTAACATAAGAATAAAATGACTGAGGAGAAATGAATGTCACTGTTCTAAAAGCGTGGGGTGCTTTGTATGACATTTTAAAACTAACTCTGCATTTCGGAATGAAACTTAGTGAAAAATAACGATTGATAGCGAGCACCCCATGCTTTTAGAACAGTGACATTCATTTTTCCTCAGTCATTTTATTCTTATGTTAACAATTATTTTTTACTTTTTAATTTGATTAACTCTAAAAGCGTGTTTTTTTTATTTTTTTAAACTATTAATTTATTTTATGTAATACAATCGTTTGTTTACAGATTTTTTTTTTTTTCTACTCAAAGAAAAAAAAAGTTCTAAAATTTGTATTTAATTTCTGTAGATGCGTCACAATATCTTAGTTTTTGGACTGGACTTTAGTATTTTATGAAACAGTAAAAGTGTTTACTATAACTGATAAAAAATAATATTCTGTTTCTGATGAGATAAATTATAAAAATTCAATTGATACGTTAAAAATATCCAACATTATTTTAAAATTAGTGACATTATGACGTCATGGTTGTAGACAAAAAAATCTACTATATTTCTTTTTAAATATATGTTTTTATATTTCAAAAGTAATTAATATTTAATTAATTTATATTTTCTTATATAAATTTATATTTTATGTATATATTTTTTAAAACTGCAACAAATATTTTACATCTGTGACGAATTAAATAAATTGATGTATTTCTGAATCATATCTGGTCATATCAGTCACGCCTGATTGATCTAGTTTTTAATAATGTGCTTTAATTTGTCAGTTGTATTTATATTATTAGGCACCTTCTACACATCTTTAACTGAGAATTCGTTAAAATATCTAGATTGAAAGGACAACAAAATCATTTAGAATTATGCAAAATAATCAATTTATAAATTTTTCATTAATTGATGTTTATATTTGTAAATAATTTACATTCTAGATTACTAATACGCACTATGGTAACATCGTATAACAATCGCCTACTATAAGGATGTGCCCTTTGTTTTAAATGGAACACAAATGTAGTCTAATTTTTCTACTTTTATTCTTGTAGTTAGTGAAGTCTAATTAGCCTAAAGTGTGCAAAAAATGACCGACAAACCAAACCAAACTGATATAGTGTAGCAGTGATATTCTAGTGTTTTACTTTATCATCTTCATCATCATCATCATCATTGGTGGAACAGCCCCATAATAGGCCAAGGCTATCTGCCTGTTGGCAGATTTCTAGACAGTATATGTTTTCGTTTTACTAGGTGGGTTGTCAGTCCTACGCTCAAAGCTCTATTGGCATATTTAGATAGGACCAACTGTTTCAAAGTGGATTCCAAACATCCATGACACCGCCGGACTCGAACCTGGGGCACCGAGGGCTGTTTTACTTTAGCTTAACTTAAAACTTCAACAATACCGCGATGAATTAATTACACTCATATCCATAAATTAAGGATAATGAAGTTCAGGCAAAGAATCTTGGAATCGTTGCCAAAGCCTGGAGATGACACTCTGGGCTATTCCAAGTTCCTCGGATACTTCCAGCTGGGCACGTCCACATTCCAGTCGTCCGATAATTCTACCACGTAAAAAAAACATTCAAATGCTTCCTTTGTGCCATAACTATGCGGTTATTGCACTGAAAGGCTTTTAAAGCGCTTGTGAACAATTTTACTTCTTTGCCCCATTCCTTATATACCCCTCTCTTACACTCTCGTCATTGTGACGTACTATCCGCGCCATCTGGTGGTTTCCTGTAATTTGCATATTCTTCTTCAAGATGTGTGTGATAATTCTACAGGTGGAATTTTTATTTTAGAGTTCAATTTCTGTGTGATTCTGAAATATCCTAATTTATGGACATGAGTGTAAATAAATTGCTGTACTTGTGAATCATATCTGATTAAAAATAAAACTTTAGTTCTGTAAAAACATTAAGACAAAAATGTAAAAATCAATTTAATTAAAAAACAAGATAAATAAGATAATAATTTTTTTTTTATAAAAGATTCTGCTGAAATCTTATTTTAAACAATAAATCTTTCATCAATAACATTCAAGCAATTTTTCTTCTAAAACGAAATTATTATTTTTTTTAAATCGCAAGAATGTCCCACAAAAATTAATTTCCGAAAAGCATTCTAAAACTGTCTTCCAATTTCGTTTCGTTGCCAGATTAGAATAATTTCGCGCGTTCTAAATCAAACGAGATTTAATTCTGTTAGATAAAAGCTCGCCTTTGGCGAAATGCTGCTTTTTTTTTTCCTCCGATAAGAAAGTTATCGTCTTTTCTACTCAGTTCCTAATGGGAAAAGGATTTGCAATTTCTTGTCTTCTTTCTTCTTCGCTGAAATCCGTAGGCTGCAACATCCAATCCGGTGCAATGAAATTACCGAAAAGGGAAAAGAATATCGGTTTGTAGATTGGATATCTGGTAACAACATTTCTTTCTCTATTTTTTTAAGAGAAAGATAAAAGCATTTGCTAGATCGTTTGAAATGAATTATAATATATTTTTCCACTTTCATTTACAATTTAGTTGTATGAATTGCCATAGCAAAGTAATCACTGTTGACAGAATATAATTTTTTTTAATGGAAATTCAAGAATAATAATCTTTTTGATGGGTCAGATTTAAGATACTGTTTTAAAAGATGCGTTCATGTGACTTTATATGCATATAAAGAATACTTTTTCAGGCATATACATGCGGAAACAACATATACATACTAGTAACACATAAAAAGTAGGAGTTGTATAAAATGCCTGGCTTTTTTAGGGAAAAAAAACAACAAGAATTAAGCCATGGATGTTTGTAGTGGTTCGGAATCCACTTTAAACCGTGGTTCTCTGATATAATATGATCGTAGAGCACTGTCTTGAGGTTCAGTCACTCTTCAGCCCTCGTGGTTCCTTTGTAAAGTGAAGTTGCATATTACCCTTTGCCATGGCCCTGTCTCTTGCAACGGAGTCTTCCGACCTGGTGTAGGCTTTTCTACATCAGGGGGTTAATAACAATAACAACAAACTTTTTCATTCTATAAAATATATAGGCTTTACATACAATGTCTAAAGAAAAACATAAAATAATTAGGTTTAATTTTGTTTTTTTTTTTTCCAAAAAAGAGCCAGACTTTTTATACAACGCCTACTTTTTATGCGCTACAGATATGTATATGATGTTTCTGCAACTGAACATGTATTCTTTATAAACATATAAAGACCCTTTTTACATCACACGAACTCTTCTTCATCAGCACCGAGCAAAAAAGAATATGACTCTTGAATTTTCATTACTTAAAATAAGAAATTATAGAAAAAAATTATTATGTCAACAGTGATTATTTTGCTATGGTAATTCATACCACTAAATTGTAAAAGAAATGATAAAAATATGCTATAATTTATTTAAAACGATCTCTTACAGAAATGCGTTATTTCAATTTATAGTCTCAATTTAGTTTTATGTAACGTCACGGCAAAGTAATCATCGTTGACATAATATAACTTATATATATATATATATATATATATATGTATATATATATATAATTTATCATTGAAAGTAAATGCGAATTTAAGAATTATGATTATTAAATCATTTTTCTTCTTTATTAATTCATAATCTTCTTTATTAAATGATTTAATAAAGAAGCGTTCATGTGATGTAAAAAGGATCTTTATATGCTTATAACGAATACTTTTTCAGTCATATATATTATTTTTAAGTATTTGCCCTTCAATTTATAATTTGTATCTTCCAAATAATAATGCATTTGATTTTTTAAAGTATTTATAAGATTGACTTCTTAAGACATTCTTAGAAGAATAATTATAATTCCAGTGATAATATTTTTCTTCTACTATATAGATAGTATTCTATTATTTGAATGTGCCTTTTGATTTAAGTGAGACACAAATGTAGTCAAATTTTTTTTCTTTTATTCTTATAGTGTAGCCTGTTTGGTTATGGCTTTAACGATAATTTTGTGCATTTTGTAATTAGACCCGGACCTACAATTTAACGTGGATTCCGCACCGCTTACAAACATTCAGGCTACTGTCAGAATTCGAACCTGAAGCCTATGGTATCAAAGGCCAGATCGCTAGCCAATTGGCCATCAGGCAGCAATATAGATAGTGTAACAGTGATCTTCTAGTGTTTTACTTTAGTTTAATTTAAAACTGCAGCAATGCTGCGATGAATTATAAATTGCTTTACTTGTGAATCATATCTGATTAAAAAAAAAAAAATCAAACTTTAGTTCTGTAATACATTAAGACAAAAATGTAAAAATCATCTTTAAATAAAAAAGAATTATATAATAAATTCTGATGAAATCTTTTTCAAACAATAAATCCTTTATCAATAACATTCAAATAATTTTTCTTCTACAAGAATAAAACGAAATATATATATTTTTAAAAATCGTAAGAATGTACAAAAAAAAAAAATTAATTTCCAAAGCATTCTAAAACTGTCTTCCCATTTCACTTCTTTTCCAGATTAGAATAATTTCGCGCGTTCGAAATCAAACGAGATTTAATTCTGTTAGATGAAAGCTCGCCTTTGGCGGAAATGCTACTTTTCCCCGATAAGAAAGTTATCGTCTTTTCTATTCAGTTCCTAATGGGAAAAGGATTTGCAATTTCTTGTCTTCTTTCTTCGTCGGTGAAATCCGTAGGCTACAACATCCAATCCGATGCAATGAAATTACCGAAAAGGAAAAGAATATCGGCTTGTAGATTGGATATCTGGTAACAACATTTCTTCTCTTATTTTTTTTTTTTAGGGAAAGATAAAAGCATTTCGATCCTTGCATTAGGATAAATCGCGTAATTTAATCCATTTATTAATTGAAATGCGCATTTTTGCTAGAGATCGTTTTAAATAAATTATAGCATATTTTTTCCACTTTCATTTGCAATTTAGTTGTATGTATCGCCACAATAAAATAATCATTGTTGACAGAATATACCTTTTTTTTTTAATGAAAATTCATGCATCAGAATACTTTTGATGGGTCATAATAAAGATAAAGATTTAATAAAGAAGCGTTCATGTGATGTAATAAAAGGGTCTTTATATGCTTAAAAGAAATACTTTTTCAGGCATATACATGCGGAAACATCATATACATACTGGTAACACATAAAAAGTAGGCATTGTATAAAATGCCTGACATTTTTTTGGGAAAAAAACAAGAATTAAGCCTAATTATTTTATTTTTTTTGTTTAGACATTGCATGTAATGTCCACATATTCTATCGAATGCCAAATTCTACTTAGGTACAGTATTAAAAGTGACAGGAGAAAGTTTTCACTACAAAAATATATTGTAGTGTGCAAGTATGGACGGCCTCACATTGAGCCCCAGATTGTAATCTTGTGAGTTGTGCAGCTGGATTGTATCTGGGTGTGGTTGGAGTTGGACATGCACATACACACACATTAGAGACAAACAATACTTAACACATTTAAGCACAGATATATTTCCACTCGGGATGAGAAACTGTAAACTAAACGTTTCTTTACAGAAACGCGGGATTGCGCTGTACTAAACGTTTCTCACCGGCTGCGCAGGTTGCGCTGTACTTCCTCTCGCGTGAGTCTAGTTTCGAGCCTATTGACCATTTCTCTTGAACGACACAGGGGGCGCTCTTACAGTGCGTAGGAGGAAGCATAGTTATATCCTGAAGAATAAAGAAATACAAAATGCTACTGTGCCCAAAAAGTAAGACCAATTTTTTTTTCAAAAACTCTTTATTTATTCTTCCAAACTTATTTCATTGCCTTCAAAGTAATCCCCTCCGGACACAATGTACTTATGCCAACTTTTTCAATCCTCAAAGCATGTTAAAATGTCATCGGCAGGAATAGCCGTCAAAGCGCGCGGCGATTCACATTGAATCTCTTCAATCGACGTTGAATCTCTTCAATCGACTCAAAACGGTGTCCCCGGAATGGTCTTTTGTGTTTAGGGAATAGCCAGATGTCACACGGTGTGAATACGGTGGTTGTGGAACTATATGGGTTTCATTTCAGGCGAAAAAGTCACGAAGAATCAATGCAGTAT
Source organism: Caerostris extrusa (assembly GCA_021605095.1). NCBI lineage: Eukaryota > Metazoa > Arthropoda > Arachnida > Araneae > Araneidae > Caerostris > Caerostris extrusa. The sequence goes on along the minus strand of BPLR01005242.1, from coordinate 107,037 downwards.
GAGCTGGCGTATTCAATGTTTTCTGTACCAATCGAGATTTGACGCGTTTGAGGCCCAAAATAGAATTGATCTATCCTTTTGAAATTCCAACATCAGCAGCAACGTCTCTAATTGTAAATCAACGGTTTGCAAGCACCAAATCTTTAATTTTTAGGACGTGAGCTTCGTCGGTTGAGGCTGGTGGTCGACCAGAGAGTTCTTCGTCTTCAACGCGTTCTCTGCCTTCTTTGAACTGTTTATACCACTTCTAAACATTTCTTTACGATATAGGGATGCTCACCGAATGCCTTCTCCGCAAACAAAATTGAATGCAAGTCCTTTGCTCAATTAATTCAGACATTTCAAAATCGCCCGAATCAGTTTTAGCGTCTCACAAAGCCAAGCGTAACTCAAACACTAATGAATATTTTGACGTCAAATTTCACACAGATGTCAAGGACAGTGCTAACAACGTAAAAAGAAAAGAAAATTGGAATTCCATAAGCCCCCGGAAATTTTAAATTGAAAATTGGTCTTATATTTTGGACACAGTAGTAAAGCATGGGATTTTCTTAATGTGAGAAATAGGAGGAAATGAAATATAAACCTACTTGTTGCAACAAAGAAGTAAATAATTTTATTTTAAATCGCCTGCCCATTTAATTGTTTTTCTTAATAAAAATTAAAACGTGAAAGTTGAGTCATGAAAAGGCCTTAAGTTATAAAAAAAAATCCTTTTTTTTTTTATTGAATAAAATAAGGGAATATTATTTAATTTAATGTTTCCTTGCACAAGAAATCAAATAGGTCAATTTATAAAATTAATTGTGAGAAGGAAGGCTTTCATGGTATTTTAAACTTCATTGTTTTTCACACAAAAGTAATTCAAATTTTAGCATTTATTTTTATACATAAACGTCACAAAACTTTAATTCACTTCCTGCTTATTCAGAGCCTGAATGGCCGAGTGGCCGGCTCTTGGTTCCCCCAGGTTTCGAGTTCGAGTCCCCACGGTGCCATGGATGTTTGTAGTGGTTCGGAATCCATTTTAAACCGTAGGTCCCGGTCCTAATAGGATCGTAGATGCTTTGCAGGAGCATTGTTACTCCGCGTCAGTGGCTTATCTTCAAGTTACATGTGCCCCTGGGTAATGCAAAGTGAGTAACGTCTGTGCAGTGCTGGCCTTCAGGCATCCAAGACAGCTGTCTAAGTACTTGCCAGCTGCATTAGAAAAAAAAAAAATTCCTGCTTATTCAACAATAATAGCTGACCGAAGATGGTATTTTATGGTCCTTAATAGGTCCTCCAATTCTGGGTAAATTCTTTAGACATAAAGTGCATTGTGATTTTGTATATAGTTGCTTTAAAATCCCATTAGTAGTTTTTCAAGTCAATAAAAATCGTATTCTGCCACACTAACAACTTCCAACATCTCATACCTCCACGCCCCTTGTCGACTTCCGGATAGAATTTTTTTGGGAGCTCTTTTGAGAGGGTTTCTATACGAGAAAAATAAAATAAAAAAAGACAGAAAAGAAAAAAAAAAAAAAAAAAAAAAAAAAGAAGAAGCAGGATGACAAATTTCTTTTCAGAATTCATCTTTTTTATTATTTGTTTTTGGTCTATATTTCCAGGCAGAATTTAAAAATCAATTTTATTCTCGGCAGTATTCTCAGTTATTTTAAAGCAAAGAATGCATAAAATATCCGTCTCCATCATCTTTACTGGCGTGGTCTCGGAATCTATGAATTTTCGATGACACAGTGTGATCTGCATACATATGCATCATTGGATTCCTTTAAACGCACCCAAAAGGTACCAGAAGTGAATGCCTCTTCGGTAAGCATGTCTTCATCAACCCTATTGGTTTCCTGTCATCGTTCATTAAATAATCCATGTATAGTGCAATAAGTTCATTTTTTTTTTAATCCCTTCTATTAGCTCACACTCTCCCTATATATATATCTTGTCAAATTTTCAATCGTTCATAAAACACTTTTTATTCATCCACTCAAGTTTAAATACATTTTTTTTTTAACTTGTAGTGGATGACACTGGATGTTAATACAGTTTTTCAAATAGTAATTCAGCAATTAAATTTATTTAATTAATTAATTTTAGTTTTTTTTTTTTAGATTTGCGTTGCATATATCTACCGATAGATGGCGCCAGATAAGCTTAAAAAACATAAATAAAAATTATTTATAAAGGACTTTCTGCAATAGAGTGAAAAAAATGTAGGAATTGACATTAATTTTTTTTTTTTTTTTTTATATTACTTCCTGAGTGACTAGTTCCCTGGCACTCGGTGCCACAGGTTTCAGGTCCGAGGACTGGCGGTACCATGCATGTTTGTAGTGGTTTGGAATCGACTTTAAACTGTAAGTCCCGGTCTAATATGGCTGTAGAGCATTGGGCGTAGGGCTGACAACCCTACCCCTAAAAAGAAAAACATCCCATTTTTCGAAAATACCAATACGTTGACGGCATTGGCTCACCATGGGACTGCTGCGCCGATGAAGAAGAAAAAGAACATTACAAACATGTATTCTTCATTTGACCCTCATGCTGTACAGTTATCCATTATTCCGTATAAATAAATGTGAGGCATTTATGTCCTCAGGATTGATTTCACGAGATACAAAATTCTGACGTGGCTGAACAGGCAAGAAGTCATACGGTATTCTACGATGTGAGTTGATTCATATTGATATTCTAGGATGTGAGAATTTTTTTATCCATCTTTAAAATCCTTCCGGAAAATGTCAATATCACTGGATTGTTTGTACAACTGTTGTCTCAATGGTCTGTTTGTACAGTAGAAAATCCCTTATATTAGTAGCTTTAAAAATAGTAGAATTTGTAAGACATGAAGCTGATAGAATGATCCGACGACCGAAAGTATTTTTAAAATATTTGTTGTTGATTATTTTTTGTTGAACATAGGTGGTCCTCGTATTATATTTGTGTACGTATTACATTCCCCACTGAGTTGGGATAAAGTTGGGATAAAGGTGCAACTGGCCTAGCGTTGAGTTCGCTACTGTTCTGCTGCGACCTGATGACCAATTAGTTAGCGCTCTTACAGTCGGTATCGATGGTTCAGGATCGAATTCTGACTGTGGCATGGATGTTTGTAGGTGGTTCGGAATCCAATTTAAACTGTAGGTCCCGGTCTAATTGGTCTAAAGTATGTACAAAATGATCGTGTTGTTGTTGTTGCTTATCCCCTTGATTTAGAACCTAAACCAAGTCCAGTAGATCATGCTGCATCAATAGATCGTAAGCGGTCCTCCCCTCATTCAACAGTTGCCTCACAGAGGCACCAATACAATCGATGAGATGAGAGGGAGACGCGACGGCCGAACAATGACAAAGGGTATATGTCTTCTCGTCTCCATTGAAGGTCAAACTCTTAGTGTGGCCAGTCCTTAGTCTAGCTAAAGCCGTTTGAGCAGATCTAGGACAGGAGCAGTGCAAGGACATACCATGATATTTAGCGGCGTACCATGCATGAATTGGTATCGACCTCCAAGCGGTATTCACTCCAAAATGACCGTAGAGCGACAAACCAAAGCTACTGTTTTGGCCGCTATGCAGTGGAAAAGTAAACATCCAATTGAAAGGCGGAAAAGAGTCGGAATTTGTTGCTGTTTAAAAGTAATCAAGTTAGTAGCATAATAGTATTCAATGGAAAGACATTGCATGAGTAAACACCATAATTTCTCATTGATTAAAATACTACAATTTGAGTATCTTTCTAGATTGACATTTTTTAAAGAGACAATGTTTGGGGAAGTACGGCTGACTTGTGGTACTAAATGTCAAGTTTCCTTATCTACGAATCGTTAGTGAGGCTTCTTCTTGAAGATGAATGGAAGGGGGGGTGTGTTTTATTTATTTATTTCAAAGCCGAAACTGTTCATGCATGGCGTTCAACATTGTGTTTGAAAGCTCAATACATAGAAAAATAAAAACACTAAAAATGTTCTTCAAAATAAAAATAAATAAATTAGAAAACATTTTTCGTGAATTTCTGCGATGCTTCTTCGTGTTGGCCGATGAACTCAATAAACTTGTGAACCTGCTCAATGATTTATAACGATGGCGCACGAAAACACATTGTTACGCAACATTTTGCTTGTTTGTCATGGTTTGATTGATATATTCGATAGATTGTTCGTTACAGTTGTGGGTTTGAGTGTCTCGCCGGATAGCGCGTTGGGATTCAGAACCAAAGTTCAAAGTCGATCAGCGAAACAGAATAGAAAACTACCAAATGTGTACCGGGCTGGGATACGATAAGTCTCTAGACTAGAGATGGGCAAACTTTTTCGGTCGCGGGCCAAACATCGAAAAAAAAATAGTTTGGCGGGCCAAGATAAATTTTTCTAAATTTTTAAGAACAATATACCAGTATTACAATTCTATTAATGAGATGAATGAAATTACGATTTCATTTTTAAAAGTTCCTTATATCGAGGTTCGAAGTGAGATGTACTGATTCTAAGGAACGAGGCTAAATGCTCCTCTGTCAGTCTACTTCTGAAATAATTCTTTCTAAGCTTCATAGTTGAAGACACTTGTTCACATATATAAGATGAAGCAAACACAGCATTGATTTTCTGGGAGTGAGATATTAAATTTGGGAAACTTTCGATAATGATTCGTAAAACTCTAACTTGTTGGCGCCAATCTACAGATATAAGTAAAAAAAAAGAACTTCCGCTTTTAACATTTTGCTGATTGAAAGCTGTATGTGCTTGCTATTTCCGTCGATTTATGTTTTGTAGAACAAAAATAGACAAAGTAAAAAAACACCAGTCCTTTGAAAAAAATGAAGGAAACAAAATATTTAATCTAAGTAGAAATGGAGATGGATATATAATATATAAATATATATTTCTTTTAATTTGCCTCGGATCGGCAAATTAAAATTCTATCCGCGGGCCGGATAAAACCCGGCGGGCCGGAGTTGTCCCTCGGGTCGTAATTTGCCCATCCCTGCTCTAGACCGTAAAGTTATATCGCTGATCTTGAAAAGATGGGTGCGAATTTCCAAAATGTCTCCTGTTCGTTCCAAATTGCTGTGGAAAAATTTGCGTGCAATGTGGAAGGCCTCCCGTGATGTATCCGGGATAAAGCTGAATCCGCTATATATTTGCTCTCTTAATGGTTTTGCAGTGATTTAGTAGTAATTAATTAACACGTAGCTTAGGTTTGCATCCGTTACAGTCAATGTTTTCAAAAACGGAAATAGCAGCCCGATGAGGCTACTCGTGACTCAGTCGCAACGTGAGCCTCTGGTGGACATTGGGGCCAAAGCTTAATCCCCTGTCTGCTTTGCTGTAGACACTGTTTCAAAAAACGAGGAGACTCGATGGCGTTTGGGATGTTCAGCATCTCTCTTTGTTAGTCGGACTACCTAGTGAGAGTTTTCTCGGGGTTTCTCCCATACGATACGCAAATGCGGGGTAGTTCCCCCTAAAAGTTCTCCCAGAAGGCACTTCAGCGACACGGAGCCAAGTCAGACTTCTATCAACGGGTGCTTCATCACAACGGAAGCTTCTCTCTGCCCCCTTTCACTTCTTCCGTGAATAGACTAATCATGGGATGTCCGTCCCGCGCTGCCGGACACTGAGGATTAATCACAATTACAGCATATATAGTAAGTTTTCCTCTGTGTTTTCTGTCTGTAAATCTGTAAGTTTTCATGCACAAAAGTGCTTACATTACGAGCCTACAGGTTCTTTACATTTGTCACAAATTTTGTATGTCCGACTTGTGGCTCAGTGATAAAGTGCGGCGCTGGTGAGCGTTAAGGTTGATGTTCAATCCAATGGCGGATTTGTTGTAGATAGTGTTTCAAAAACGAGGAAACTCGATGGCATTTGGGATGTTCAACATCTTGCCTCGTGAATCGGACTACCTGGTGGAAGTTTTCCGGGTGTTCTACCAAACTATACGCTACTGCGAGGCAGTTCCCCCTCAAAGTCAACCCGGTAGGAGCTGCCCCCCTTCAACGACACGCAGTCAGGTCAAGACACGGGTGCTCCATCACAACAGAAGCTGTCCCTTTCCTCTCCTTCCATGAGTAGACTACTCATTCTTAATTTTCATTCCATTACTCATCCATTCATAATTTTCATTCTACTCGTTTCATGAGCAGACTACTCATAGTATGCCCGTCCCACACTGCAGGACACTGAGGATTAGACGCAACAACATCAGGATCGAGTTGGAGGTTAAGAGGATACGAACCTCCCAGATATCCGTTGTCCTAGATCTTCCGATTTTCCTTTGTCCAGACCCAAGATGTCCCGGGGCCTGAATGGTAGAGCGACTAGCGCTTTGGCGCTCGGTACCACAGGTTTCGGGTTCGAGTCCCAGCGTTGCCATGGATGTTTGTAGTGGTTCAGAATCCACTTTAAGCCGTAGGTCCCGGTCTTATATGACGGTAAAGAGTGTCACGGAGCAAAAGTCAGACTTCTACTTACGGGTATTTCATCACAACAGAATCTGCCCCCTTTCCCTCCATCCATGAGTATATCACTCATGAAATGTCCGTCCCGCTCTGCAGGACATTGAGGATTAGTCAACAACAAGATGTCCCGATTTGAACGATATCCCACATCGGGATGTGGTGCATTTGAATCGGTGACGAATCGTACTTGGATGTGGTGACGAATCGTTCTCGTGACGATTCCCAATCTAGTGACGAACGACTTACATTAAAGTGACAGGAATTTGAAAGTAATAATATTTTATTTTTACTATTTTAACGAGGCCATTTTAAAATGCTTTATATGGACAAAACTGCTCTTGCAGATATTTATCCAAGCAACTATTGCATATTTCTTTTCATTTTCTTTTTATTGTACCATAACCCATTATCAGAAATAATCATTCTTTTTATAGTCAAAAATAATTTATTTGATGATGAAAAATATATTTTTACGAAAGTGGCATAAATCTTTTAACAGCAATTTTATGAAAACAAGCGATTTAATTTTACTTACGGGGAAAAGAGATTGAACTTTCCTCATTAATCAAATCTGTTTAAATTGAACGGCATCTCACTTGCATTCCTCGCACGTTTTTTCTTCCCGTTGATTATTTAATTTATTATTATTATTTTTCTTTGAGCTAAAATCAGACTTCTTTTTTTTATTTTACTTTTTTATGAGCTATTTTAAATTCTCCCTTTTTTTTTTTTTTTTTTTTTCCTTTTGACATTGACAAGTGAAACCTTACTTTTTCTTTTCATTTCCTTTTCTTGCAGGAGAAAGGAATGCTGTTTATTAAATAATTTAATGAATAATACATGCACAATTTATTAAAAGACATAATTATTTATTTAAGAGATTATATTGATATGAATTATTCTTTATTTGTGACAGCTGCTTATTCATTTACTACTGTACCTAAAAAGTAAGACCAATTTTTATTTTTTTTTAAAACTCTTTATTTATTCTACCAAATTTATTCCATCGCCTTCAAAGAAATCCCCTCCGGACACAATGCACTTATGCCAACATTTTTTTTTTTTCAGTCCTCAGTGCATGCTAAAAAGTCATCGGCAGGGATGGCCTTCAAAGCATTCACGTTGAATCTCTTCAATCGACTCAAAACGGTGACCCCGAATGGTCTTTAGAGTTTAGGAATAGCCACAAGTCTCACGGACTGAATACGGTGGTTGTCGAAAATGATGTCGAACTAGAACTTTTGATTTGTATGTCACGTGAACACTTTTCCTCTCTTAACTGTAACCAACCGTACTTCGGTTTAAGAACTTTACTTCCTTTTTAGTAGTTAGCCGCGCGAAGATGCGGTTTCTCTGTCTGTATGTCCAGTAAATTTTTGTATCATCTCGTCATTAATATGCTTAATAAAAGTATTTTAAAAAAGAATATTGGAATTAATTGTCTGCATCCCGCCCCTTTGGATATCTCACTCTTAATAATCCTGGGAACTGGAAGGGTAAGAGAAATTTTGTATGAACCTTTCTAGTTTTATTTTGGAGGATTGTTTTGGTGAGGTAAAATTTGACATCCCTGCCGGGATTGTAGTCAGTTAATATTTAGATGAGATACTTTTAATTTTGAAATGGCGAGTGACGAAAATAGTAAAGAGAAATTATATTTGTTAAAAAAGAAACGGGGTGTTTCTAGAACATCCGTTACAAAAATTCTAACAAAATTAGAATCGGAACTATCAAACATTGAAGAAATAGATATTGATAAATTAGAAGAATTAGTTGAAATGCTAACTGCTAAACATGACTCGTTGAAAGAGATAGATAACAAATTAGAACCTCTTTACGAAGTGGAAGATATTGAAACTGAAATTGAAAATACAGACGAATATGATGAAAAAGTTGCCCTGTGGAAATTTCGTGCAAATAAAAAAATTCGCTTGTTAAAAAAAGAATTGAGTGAAAATAAACGCGAAACACGTTCCGAACAAAATAAAGAATTAAATGAGTCGAAACAAGTGGATAGTGTAAGAGTAAAATTGCCGAAATTAAATATTTCAAAATTTTATGGTGATATCAATCAATGGCTAACGTTTTGGAATAGTTTTGAATCTGCCATTCACAATAATGATTTATTAAATAAAGTAGATAAATTTAATTACCTTAAAGCTCATTTAGGTGGTACTGCTTTAAATACTGTAGAAGGTTTTTTTGTATTTCTGCTTCTACGTATGATTCGGCAATTAATTTATTAAAAGAAAGATTTGCGAGAAATGATCTATTGATACATACTCATATGAATAATATTTTAAACATAAAATCATTGAGAAATTCCAACGATATTTGCTCTTTTAGAAAATTCTATGACAAAATTTCAACAGAATTAAGAAGTTTGGAAAGTTTAGATTTGAAAACAGAAAATTATTCCGCAGTTCTCTGCCCAACAATTTTAAAAGCCCTTCCTCAAGATATTCTTATCGAATATAATAAAACTGAGAATGAAAATGCTTATAATAATATCGAAGAACTACTGAAGTTTTTAGCTTTGACCTTGAGATCGAGAGAACGCGCAGCCATGATGAGCAATAATTTCGCAAACACTTCTGATTTTCGACGTCGGCCCTTTTCGCCTCTCGATAAAGTAAGCAACCGCGGCTCAAGAAGTAATAAATTAGGCTGGGAAAGAATTCCTTCAGCAGCAGAATTAGTTTCGACTAATGTTAAAGAAAGAAATAAAAATACAACAAATTGCGTTTTTTGTGAGTCATCGGATCATCCTAGTTCTACTTGTGAATAAGCAATAAATTTGTCTATTGAAGAAAGAAAAAATATTTTGATGAAAAAGGGAGCTTGTTTTAAATGTCTTGAAACTAAAAAACATATTTCTCGATTTTGTAAGAGTAATGTAATTTGTTCCCACTGTTCAGGAAAACATTCTTCGATCATGTGCTTTTCAAAATTTAAACAGGAACAAATTAATAAAAATGAATCTTCAGAAACTACTGTTCTTACCAATCAGTCATTTTTGTATGAAGTTTATTTGCAAACATTAGTAGTTCGAATCCAGAATAAAAACGGGGGTAATATATTCGGGTAATTATTGATACTGGATCACAAAGAAGTTATATATCAAAATTTGCTGCTGAAAATATGGGTTTTGATATAAAAGGAGAAGAATTGATTACTCATGGGCTATTTGGAGGAACAGAAATCACTGAACGCCATAACCGTTATTTGATACAATTAAGTAGTTTAGATAAAATGAATAATATCAAAATAGAAGTAATGGATCAAAACAAAATTTGTGCATCAATTCCCAAAATTAGAAGTTCAGACTGTATAAATGATTTAAAAGATAAAAGAATATTTTTCAGTGACATTTCGCCTAAAAGCAAAATTTGCTTGCATGAACAAAATACTAATGAGATTCATGTTTTATTGGGGGCAGATGTTGCAGGAAAGTTATTTACAGGAAAAGTGGAACATCTTCCATGTGGATTAGTAGCTGTTCAGACAATTCTGGGATGGACAGTAATGGGAAAAATTTCTGATGCTAAGTTAGATAGTTCTCTTCTTGTTCTGTCATTACACATAAATGATGCTAAAATTACAGACTTATGGAATTTAGATTCGTTGGGTATTTTGATCCTAGCGAAAAGCAATCGAAAGAAGAAATGCAGAAATTAGTTTGGGAACATTTCGAATCAACAGTTAGCAGAGAAAATGACGGAAGATATATAGTATCTCTTCCTTGGATAGATAGATGTCCTTCAATTCCTGATAATAAATATTTGGCCCAGAAACGTTTAAAAATACTGTTAAAAATTTGAATGCAAACAACTGTTTAGTAGAGTATGAACAAGTGTTTAAAGAATGGGAAGAAGAAGATGTTATCGAAGAAATAGTACCTGATCCAAATTGTTATGAAGTCTCAAGTGTACACTATTTGCCGCATCGAGCTGTCATAAAAGAAAATTCTACTACCAAAATAAGACCAGTTTTTGATGGTTCAGCTCGTGTTAATAACTCTATATCTTTGAATGATTGTATTGAAAAAGGACCCAATCTCATTGAACTGATTCCAGCTGTTTTGAATCGATTTAGGTTGGGTAACATTGGTGTCACTGCTGATATTCGTCGAGCATTTTTACAGATATCTTTAAATGAAAAGGACAGAGACTATTTACGCTTCTTATGGTGGAAAGAAGGTGATCCTGAAAATGAAATTATTTATAGACATTGTAGAGTTGTTTTTGGCATTAATTGCAGTCCCTTTTTGTTAGCTGCAACTCTCAATCATCATTTGAATCAGACAACCAAAGAACTTAAAGAGATAGCTGAAAAGCTACAAGAATCTTTATATGTGGACAACTGCGTAGCAAGTGTTGATTCAGAAGAAGAATTAAAGTATTTTTGTAATGAATCACAGAAATTATTGCAATCAGCTAAATTTGATCTACGTGGTTGGAAACATACTAAATTTAAAGAAACTATATTGAATCAAGAGGAGAATGAAGATGAAGTCGAAGTTCCTTTGTTAGGTTTATCTTGGAATACAGTTGATGATACTTTATCATGTGATTTTAGAAAATTTAAATTAGAAGATGAACCCATCACAAAAGGAAAATATTATCCTTAGCTCATAAGATTTTTGATCCAATAGGATTCACTTGTCCTGTGACATTAGTTCCGAAGATAATACTACAAGAATGTTGGAAAAACAAAGTTTCTTGGGACACAAAATTGCCAGAAAACATAGTAAAGATGTTTAAGAAGTGGAAAACCGAATTATCGAATTAAAGAAAATTGCTATCCCTCGAAGATTATCCCGATTTTCATTCAAGCAGGGTAAAATGTCTATCCACGTATTTTGCGATGCCTGCAAAACATCTTATGCTACTTGTATATTTCTAAGAAATGAGTTTCAGGATCAAGTGACTTGCCAACTTCTTCAAGCAAGATCCAGAGTAGCCCCTCTAAAGAACATAACTATCGTGAGGTTAGAATTACTAGCCTGTTGTATTGGAGCAAGACTTGCTGATACAGTTAAGAAAGATTTGAAACTTGAAGATGTTGATGTATTTTATTGGTCAGACTCTATGGACGCTTTACATTGGATCAAGAAAGAAGGCCCATGGAAGACATTTGTTGAAAATAGAGTCAAAGAAATTAGAAAATTATCTGAAGTAACTTCATGGAAGTTTGTACCTGGTCATCAAAATCCAGCTCACCTTCCCTCACGAGGTTGCAATGCCGAAGAATTAGTGAAATCTCAATGGTGGGAGGGACCTAGTTGGCTCTATCAATCTTTTGAAAAATGGCCTACTTCTGAAGTGTTTCCTGATTTAGAAGTTGTTAATTCGGAAAAAGGAAAAGTTGTTATATCTGCATCTAATATCGAAACTGAAACTTTTGAATATTTTTTAAGAATTTCGTCTTACAAAAAGATCGTAAGAATTATGGGGTGGATACTTCGTTTCATCAACAATATTAAGAAAAGGGTAAATAAAAGAACTTTTTGTAACTTAAATGTTGAAGAATGTAATAAAGCCGAGAAAATAATTTTAAGAAAAGTTCAAAGAGAATGTTTTGAGAAAAACAGAAACCTTTCAATGCAGACCTATTTAGATCCAGATGATCTCCTTAGAGTAAAGACAAGAATTATACAAAGAAAAGATCAAGACAGTTTTCGATATCCAATTTTGCTACCATCAAAGCATCATATAGTAGACAAATTAATATTTGACAAGCATGTTGAACTTTGACCACGCAGGTATACAAGTCTTGATGTCTACGTTACGAGAAGAATATTGGATTATAAAAAGCAGAAAGACTATTCGTCAAGTCATTAGAAACTGTCTCCGATGCAAAAGATTTTCCATACATCCTCTGCAATCTATTAGTGCTCAAAGTATTCAAGTATTCGAGTCATTGGTGTAGATCTGTGTGGACCATTGTTTTTGAAAGACAACAAAAAATGTTGGATTGTCTTATTTACTTGTGCTATTTTTCGTGCTGTTCATTTAGAACTTGTAAGTTTTCTTTCTAGAGATAGCTTCATATTAGCTTTAAGAAGATTTATCTCTCGTAGAGGAAGACCTTGTACAATATATTCTGATAATGGTACAAATTTAGTTGGTACATCTAATGAACTGAAATCTGTTAATTGGGAAAAAACAGAAGAATTTGCTGCCATTAAGAAGATTAATTGGAAATTAAATCCGCCATCAGCCCCATGGTGGGGTGGATTTTGGGAAAGACTTATTGGTATGTTAAAAGGAATAATGAGAAAAATCTTGGGTAAAGCTAGTCTGCATTATGAAGAAATGCATACTGTTATATGCGAAGCAGAAAGCATAATTAATTCAAGACCATTAACATATCTGTCTGAAGACATAGAAGATCTTATTGCACTTACACCAGCAATGTTCATTCAAGAAATAAAAGAAGTTGGAATGCCGGATTTAGATCAGATGGATTCTAAAAGAATGAATAAACGATTTATGTATAGACAAAGACTTCGTGAAGCCTTGCCTCAGAAGGCGATTTCGAAATGGATACCTTGGTCAACTAAAAGAATTTTCCAAACTCCAGGAAGAAGCAAAAATTAAGGAAGGTGATATCGTCTTGATTGGTGATAGCAACATGAAAAGACTAAATTGGCCTTTAGCAAAAGTAGTGAACCTTTTTCCTGGTAAAGACAATAAAGTTCGAGTTGTTGAATTGAAAACCAAGAATGGGTGTTTCATAAGACCTATACAGCGCTTATATTCATTAGAAATTAGACAAGATGAAAGGTGTGCCTTGCAGAGTAGGACTCCACTATCTGACTCCTTCCGCAACAAGTGCCCCGACACTGATGATTCCACATCAGATCCAGTGACTCTCATCGAATCCAGTGATTGTCCTCAATCTATTGACTGTCAACCATATGACAGGTGTGATAATAGTGATACTTATCAGACATCCCGTTGCGGAAGAATCCTGAGATCTCCTAAGCGATTGGACTTATGATTTTGAGTTTCATTATTCTCTTGAAACTCAAAGGTGGAGAATGTCGAAAATGATGTCGAACTAGAACTTTTGATTTGTATGTCACGTGAACACTTTTCCTCTCTTAACTGTAACCAACCGTACTTCGGTTTAAGAACTTTACTTCCTTGTTAGTAGTTAGCCGCGCGAAGATGCGGTTTCTCTGTCTGTATGTCCAGTAAATTTTTGTATCATCTCGTCATTAATATGCTTAATAAAAGTATTTTAAAAAGAATATTGGAATTAATTGTCTGCATCCCGCCCCTTTGGATATCTCACTCTTAATAATCCTGGGAACTGGAAGGGTAAGAGAAATTTTGTATGAACCTTTCTAGTTTTATTTTGGAGGATTGTTTTGGTGAGGTAAAAGTGGTTGTGGAAGGATATGGGTTTCATTTTTGGCGGAAGAGTCACGAAAAATCAATGCAGTGTGATCTGGAGCATTCAGTGTTTTCGGTACCAATCGAGATTTGATGCGTTTGAGGTCCAAAATGGAATGGACCGATCCTTTTGAAATTCCAACATCACCAGCAAGGTCTCTAATTGTAAATCGAAGGTTTGCAAGCACCAAATCTTTATGAGTTTCGTCGGCTGAGGTTGAGGGTCGACTAGAGGGCTCTCTTCGTCTTCAACGCTTTCTCTGCCTTCTTTGAACTGTTTATACCCCTTCTAAACGTTTCTTTCCGATATAGGAATGCTCACCAAATTCCTTCTGCAACATTCTGTATTTTTCTGAAAACAAAATTGAATACAAGTTCTTTGTTCAATTAATTCCGACATTTCAAAAATCTGCCGGAATCAGTTTTAGCGTCTCGCAAAGCCAAGCGTAACTGAAACATGATAATGACTAACTAATGACATGTAAACTAATGATATTTTGACATCAAATTTCACACAGGTGTCAAGGACAGTGTCAGCAACCTAATAAAGAGAAAATTGAAATTCAATAAGCCCCGGAAATTTAAATTGAAAATTGGTCTTACTTTTGGACACAGTATTATAGCGCTATTCTTTATACGTTATGTATGTCATACAATATGTATTTTATACGTACTGCATAATACACAATTGAAAATACACAGAAAAAACTGTCATCTGAATTACGAAATAAAACGCAAATAAGAAATTAAGAAATAATTCTACAAACAATACTGATTTTATACAGGATGTAATAAATCACAATTGTTTATCCTCTACGCGAATAGCTTAGATTTCCAAAAATGTTGAGGATAGTACATTTTAAAAGAACAAACGATGTATTTCAGTGTTATAAGTTCATTAAAAACCTTCATTACACACAAAAAAAACCCAAAACAATAGGCTATTATAAATGCCTATTCATTTGTGTAAAAAGCTTGCTAAACTATCACATTCAGAATCAAGTCAAAAAGTCTGCCTTACTTTTATCTTTCTAGAATAAAAATTGTCAACAAAAAAATCTTCATTTATTTATTTATTTTTTTTAAACAAAAGGTAAAAAAATGTATTTTTTTTTAATTTTGTCTGGCAGTTATCATATTTATAAAATGCATTGTGTTTTTTATTTGCTTTACTTAATTAATATTGATACTAATATTTAATTTCTTTATTTAAATAGGATTAGATGACTTGTTAGGAAAAATTGTAATTACTTATTTAATGTATAATTTAAAATCGTTAATTATTTAATTATCGTTTGATTATTGTTTAATTTATTTTACTGCAATTTTCATTATTTGCAACTTTATTTTCATAGTCATTAAACATATAATAATAATTTGATAAATTGGAATAATATATATTTTAAATAAGTTAAACTAAATTAATATTGAGGTTAATATTAATTTTCATTATTTAAACAGGATCAGATGACTTGTAAGGAAAATTTGCATTTGTTTTTTTTTTTTTTATGTATAATTTAAAATCGTTAATTATTTTTATTATCGTTTGATAAAATGCGATTTTATCAAACGATTTTTTAAAATTTTATTTATAATAATAATAATATTTATAAATAATATATTAATATATATTTAAAATTGAAAAAATCGTTTGATAAAATGTAATTTTGTCAAATGATTGTTTTGAATTTTATTTATTTTATTTCAATTTTTTTTATTATTTACAATTTTATTTTCATAATCATTAATCATATAATAATAATTTCTTAAACTGAAATAATATATATTTTAAACACAAAAACTATACACGAATAGAATATATTTTGTGTTTTTGATGATGACATTTTAATTAAAACGACACAACAATGACATCACATTTACATAAGGAAATCTTTTTATAATTTAATTAAAATCAACAAATCTGTTTTCATCAGACTTGTAACGAAAATATTTTTAATTTATTGTACAATAAAGTTAATCCTCAAAACGACACGTATATAAAAGAACTCGCGAATTACCGACAATAATTTTCTTTATTTTTTAGCTTCAAACGTATGAAAAATATTTACAATACTTATTAATTATTAAAAATGAAAACTCTTTTACTTTTCAGTTTGTTTTTATGAATCTTGCCTTTTTAACTTACTCGTATTTAATTATACATGTAATTTTAATTAAGATAAATTATTAACATTATTAATAAGCATATTTTGTTAAAAAGGCTGAATAATTTTGAATGACGTTAACACTGCAGTCACGTGATGACTGAATTGTGTCTCACTTTGTGCATTACCATCTTAAAAAAAAGATGAAATTTTGTGTTAAAATAACTGAAACCAAAGAAACTTAAATTGAATTGTGTCACGTTTTTTGTGTAACACTTTTATCAGTTAACTAACATATAAAACCTATTCTATGTTAACATGAACAAAATAGAAGTTTATAAACGGGGTCAGAGCAGTCAGATGGACAAGGCATTAGGTTCCTGAATTAGGGTACCTGAGATAAGCCTAAATTTAATACTTTTTGTGTTTATGCTGGGTATAGTAAATCCGTAAGCCAGAAAAATGGGTTGAACCTACTATTTATTTGGCATTCTAGTGGCAAATAACCTGATGTAAAATTGGCTGGCATTCGAAAATAACCACGAAGAGAAGGTTTTAAACATTCCAGATAACATTCATGGGATATTCGTTCTAAGTTATGGGTAACCACGCTCGGTGTGGGTCCGGGTTAGAATAGCCCCTCTGTAGTCCATGCATGTCTTAAAAGACGAGTAAAATAGGTCTCCAGTGCCCGGGGTGTAACCGGGTGGGGTAAAATCAGACTTCTCTCATTGGGTGCCCCATGTCTTTGTGCCGCAAGGTCAAGGACGAAAAAAAAAAAAAAGCTGCATATTTTACGCTTTGTCATGACTCGTCGATTTAAGAACACACGGGTTCAGGGACTTGGTCTAGATGTTGCCGTCGACTAAGTGGGATAAGAAACAATAACAGTTACGGGTACAGTGTAAAAGTATCTTCGTGGTGCAACCCTATGCAAAAGCTGATTCTGTTATACAGTTGTCAGTCTAATAGCAAATACCCCTTAGAACGGCTGGCATTCGAAAGCATCTAGCGAAAGGAGATTGTGTACCTTTCAGACCACATTCAGGGCATATTCTTTTAAAATTGTGGGTACAGTGTAGCAGTTACATTGCGATACCACCTGAATAACGCTGAATCTGCTACACAACTGTCATTCTAGTGGCAAATAATATGTAAAATGGCCTGTATTCGAAAACTAGACAGTGAACCTTTCAGATGACATTCATGGATGCCCACGCCTCGTGTGGGTCCGGGTTAGAATACCCCCCGTCCCCGTATAGCCCATCAATATTTTTAAAAGGTGAATAAAATGGGTACCCAGTGCCCTTGCATTTAGTAAAATCAGACTTCTAACTTTGGGTGCCCCATGTCTTTGTGCCTGTAAGATGAAGGACAAAAAGAAGCTACATTTTTTACCCTTTATCACGACTCCCGGTTTAAGACACAAATGTTCATGAACTTAGTCTAGATGTTGCTGTCAGCTAAGTGACTTAAGAAACAACAACAGTTACGGGTACAGTGTAGGAGTCTCTTTGTTATGCAACCCTATGCAACGCTGATTGTTAGTTTGTCAGTTTAGTGGCAAATAACTTTTAAAAGCGGCTGACATTCGAAAATAGCGAAAGGAAGTTGTGTGCCTTCCCGGCCACATTCATGGCATATTCATTCCAATTTGTGTGAACAGTGAAGCAACCATAAAGCGATAGCACGCTGGATAACGCTGAATCTGCTACACCGCTATCATTCTAGTGGCAAATAACCTAAGTTAAAAAGCGGCTGGCATTCCAAAACAATTAGCGAAATTAGGTCGTGTGCCTTCTAGACATGACACATGACATATTCGTTCAAAATTATGGGTATAGTGTAGCAGCCACATAACCATGACAACGATTCTAGGCTGGATAACGCTGAATCTGCTACACAACTATCACTCTAGCGGCAAATGACTTGAGGTCAAAGTGCCAAAAAAAGCCCATGCCTCCAAACTCTACTCGACCTTGGAATGTTAAACATTAACCTGTTCACTACTATCTTGATTATCGAATGTTCGGACTTAAAAGTCTTTAAGTCCGAATATTTTTGGTAACAATTGGCATGAGGAAGGTAAAGAAATCGGTCAAGGGAATGCGCTCCCATGCGCCTGCACTCAAGGCCCTTCGTCTGGGGCCGACTTATTGGGTGGAATTTCTTCTTTCGGTAAGAGATGAATACCTAAAGAGGAGAACTATCAAGAGATTATTAATTAAGCATTATCGCTTCTCTTTCTCTCTTTTTTATTTTAACTGTCCAGACTCGCGTTATCTGTGTGATAAATGGCTTGATGTCTGAGTTCTGTAATCGACGGTTTTGATATGGGACTTGTTTTGTTTTTTAACACCGTTATTTATTCATTGCAGTGTAATTTTTGTTCAGCATGTGCTCCACATTTTAATCTTTTTTTTTCTTTCATTTTTTTTGCATGAATGCATGTGGGTATTAAAAGGAATTTTTCTCCCATGAGACGTAAAACTCATGGCCTGAATTTTAATCAAAGGATTCCGAAGTCATATAAAAACTGGTGTAAATGATTTTTCTATCTATTTGATTTTTTTATCTATTTTTCTATCTAATTTTTTTCTATATCTTTCTTTTTCTATATCTTTCTTTTTCTATATTTTCTATCTTCCCTATCTATGATTTTTCTATCTTTGTACTTAAATAGAACTGATTAAAAATACCATGATTTGGATGAAATTATTGTAAGAAGGGATTTTATAAGTAAATTGATACTTTATTTGTGACGCAGGTATGTCAGTGAAATGCAGCTACATAAACAAAGGTTCGATTCACGTTGACGGAGTGCGCTGTAGTTACTTTTCTTTAAAAAGAGTAGATTTGAAGTAGAATATAAAAGAACGTTTCAAATAGTCAATTCTGATTTACACCGTGAGTTACGCCTAACTCGTGGCTCAGTGGCAACGTGCGCCGCTGGTGAGCATTCGGACTGAGGTTCATTCCTCTGGAGACTTTGTTGTAGAAACGAGGAGACTCCATGGCGTTTGGGATGTTCAGCATCTTGCTTCGTGAGTCGGACAGCCTGGTGGGAGTTTTTCTGGGAGTTTTCTGTTTTGTATGGAAGTCTGTTTGTATGGAAGTTTGTCTGTTTTGTATGAATATTGTATGGAAGTTTCTCCCATACAATACACATGCGGGGTAGTTTCCCCTTAAAGTCATCCCAGAAAGCACTGCCCTCCTTCTTCAGCGACACGGGAGCAGAAGTCAGACTTCTACCTACGGGTGCTTCATCAAAAACAGAAACTGCAACCCTTCTTTCCTTCTTTCATGAGGGATACGACAACAATAACAACAACAACAACAACAACAGTGAGTTACAGAAATTATCTAAACTTCTAATAGACTTTCTGACTAATGTAGTTGTGCCCTTCTCAATACTTCTGTAAGGTATTACTTATCCTACACTTTTAAGACTGATGCTAACCCACCAAGTAGTACTCTCCATTAGAAGGAAGAGTAGCAAATTTTACGGGTGTGTATTAGTTACAATTATTTAAAATTCCACACAAACAACTTGTGGTTTTCTCCAATAAGACACTTCTGGAAGGTGGTACTTATCCCTTTCTTTTTAACGCTAATCCACCGAAGTGGTGCTCGAAATAGAAAGATGGGCAACGAATTTTACGGGTTATGAGTCGAAGTGAAGAATAGCAAGAATAATTATCCTTCATGCTCGTATTAAAATATTGATGCAACATTATTTATTACGAATATAAGGATAATTTTCCTTCAAATCCTTTCCTTCATACTCACAATAAATAATATTGATACAATTTTCCTTCATATTCAAAATAAATAATTATTCAATTTGCATTTTTTTTCAGGGGGCGTAATAAATAATATTAATGCAATAATTCTTCATACTCGCAATAAATAATATCAAGGCAATTATACTTAATACTGTCAATAAATAATATATCAGACCGGAACCTAAATAATCGATTCAATTATTTTTCATACTCACAATAAATTATATTGATGCAATTATCCGGCGAACTCCGAAAATAATATTGTACAATTATTCTTCATACTCGTAATAAATAATATTGATGTAATTTTCCTTCATACTCGCAATAAATAATATTCATTCAATTATTTTTTATACTCTCAATAAATAATATTGATGCAATTATTTTTCATAATCGTAATAAATAATATTAATGCAATAATTCTTCATACTCGCAATAAATAATATCAACAATTATTTTTAATACTGGCAATAAATAATATTGATGCAATTATTCTTCATAATCGCAATAAATTACATTGATACAAATATTCTTCATACTCGCTATAAATAAAATTGTTACTCAAATATTATTGATACACTTGACACTATCATCAAATTTCGAATGAAAATAAATCGAATAATTTTCAAAAAAATTAAGAAAATAAAATGTATTCTTTCATTCAATTCCTTCTATTAGCTCACACTATCCCTATATATATCTTGTTAAAACGATTGAATTTTTCAATCGTTAATAAAATACTTTTTTATTCATCCACTCAAGTTCAAATACATTTTCTTTGGAACTTGTAGTGGATGACACTGATGTTAACACAGTTTTTTTCAAATATTCATTCAGGAATTAAATTTAATTAATTCATTTTAATTTATTTTAGTTTTAAGTTTCATATATCGACCAATAGATGGCGCCAGATAAAGTTTAAAAAAATGAATGAAAATTAATTATAAAGGACTTTCTGCAATAGAGTGAAAAAAAGTAGGAATTGACTTTTAAATTTTTTTTTTATATTACTTGTTTATTTAAACATATTTAAAATGGAAAAAGCCATTAAATAAATATTTAAACATTTTTGATTTATTATTATTTTAAAAATTATTGTTTGTTGTATTTTTAGCTTTGCTAAAATGTTTTTAGTTTGTCTGTCTATTAAATTCTTTCTGCCTGTTTATTAAATTTTTTGTTCTCACAGAAAAGAGAACGTTAAGAATTCCATTACACTAAGACAGCATATGCTGTAATTACTGCTCTAAAAACATTGAATAGACTTGGAGGAAATTTAATGCATTCTCACATTGCATTGAAGCATTCTTCACTCCCATACATTTTTTGAAGGATTTTCTTCTTTTATTTGAAATCGGAAGATGTACCATTTATTACATTATGGTTTCTAATAAGTTTTAAAATTCCCCCAATATAAAAAAAATATATTTATTTTCTAACCATAATATGATTGCTGACCTATACAAATATTCAACTAAAACTTTTAGTTTTTATTTCTATATATTTAAATATGTCTATTATTAATTGAATAATATCATTTCACATTAGTAGATACTCATGTAATTTTAGATATTAAATTAACTTACAACTACTATCACATTAACTCCGTTATACCTGGCTCCGTTTTTATTATACTTAGCTTTGAAATTTTTCTTCGAGATTATATTTTTTCAAAATATTGCTAGATTAGTGAAAGATAAGACTTGCTTATTTAAAAGTTATTTAAAATATATCTTCTTTATTAATGTAAAAACTATTTAATGGTACATTCCATTTGTGGTAATTCGTTTAAACAAAATAATTTGACATTTGTTATTTTTATTATTATTATAAATACATATTTTCTTTAAAAACGTTAAAACTTTTAAGATTTTAATTACAATAAAACGTGAATTGTTTCTTCCATTTAATCTTTGATTTAATATAAAATCTGCATTCATTTAATTATTTTTATTTCAGATATTGTAAATTAAAAACATATTGTAAATTAAAATTATGTAGTATTAAAAACAATGCATACAAGTTAGTAAGTAATGTATTTATTTTTAGATTCGTTTTGCTTTACTTTATAAGATAAAATTCTAAAATTATTTTTTTAGGAACTCATAAATATAGTATGCATTAATAAATAATATATTTTATTCCAATCAAGTAATCATTGAAATTAATTAATTTCTTATCAATTGAAAAAAAATTAATCAAGTTTATACTATAAATTTAAGTTTTTAAAAATATATTACTTCAAAAAAATTTTTAAGTTCGAATACATTCTATAGTCAGACATTTGATAAAATTAAGTCCCACATTAAATTAAATTTATTTCACACGGTCGTAAATGATCTAACTGTTAACCTAATCTAACAGAGATATCAAACATTGAGTCAAGAATTTCATGCGGATAACGAAATGTGGTATTTCAGCGTATGTATCTGCAATTTGTCATTGCATTCTAACAACATTAACTCGTGAAACCTCAGGGATAAAAAGACAAAAAAAAAAAAAAAAAAAACTTGAATAAATTAACATGGCGCGATAATGTTTCAGCCACTTTCAATTTATCGGAAATCAAATACTGTATTATCACCGTAAATCGTTCTGAAATTGTCGATGTAGAATGAATAATGTACCTTCAACCCTCTGGCGGACGATGTAGGCGTTCTGTCCATGACGTCAGCGATGACGACAGCGCCTGAGCCGTAGCTCTGCTTTGTTGCCAGATTTTCAACTGTAGACGCAGTTAAACTAACGGCAAGAACTGACGGAAGTTTTCGGCTGCGAAATTTCTATATGTAACGGGATTTTTCCCTCCTTTTTTATTATTCTTTAGTTTCTTTTTTCTTTTCTGGATTAGTATAGAAATGCATCTAGTGTTTTCTTGATTTAAGCGAACTTGTGACTTCATTATTATTTTTTAATGGTATTAAAGAAGAAATTATTTTACTCTGCGCTGGAATTCCAATTGGAATGAAACTGTGTCGTCTGTGTGTTTTCGCGGGGAACTTCACGAAATAGTAGTGTTTTCAAGCTAAAGAAAATCATCTATCAACTCCATTTTTTAATAACATACTTATCCAATAACATTTAGTTGGAAAACTTTGATTTTTTAAATTTAAAAAAAAAAAAATTAATCATATGTGCGGAATGAATTTCACCTGATTGCATAACTG
Source organism: Caerostris extrusa (assembly GCA_021605095.1). Lineage (NCBI taxonomy): Eukaryota > Metazoa > Arthropoda > Arachnida > Araneae > Araneidae > Caerostris > Caerostris extrusa. Next base: position 84,114 of record BPLR01005242.1, on the reverse strand, counting down.
TTGCTTTCATCTGTTCTAGTGCCAGATACTGACTGATACTTTCGTTATTGTGCATCGAAAAATTCGAAAGTGAACTTTTATTATTATACGGAAATGTGTCATATTTTATCACATGCTGGTTTCATTTTCTAACAGTTTCAAACCTTGAAACAGCTACGTCAAAGAGACAGCAGTGACTGAAGAATTAACTTTTTTTTTGAATCAAAGCATACGGATAAAAATACTTTTTGTGTGACTTCAAAAGGCAATCATCTTTTTCAACAAAAGAAATTGTCTGACGTATAACTACAAAATTTGTGGTAAGTAATCTATTGCAATATTTTTATTACGATTTTATGGTTTTATTTTTTTGTTCTTATTGCTATTAATTAATTGATTTAATTAGAATGATTTTAAAATTGTTTAGAAATTATTATTATATAAATTATGTTTGTTCGTCTTTGATTTAATTAAGTAAAATATTTTTATTTCATATTAATATTTGTAACTATGCTTTATACATATTTTAAATGGAATCATTTTCACAAAACCTTTTCTGCTTGCTGGCTAACTTTTTCATGTTTTCAACATGAGGCGAACTCGACTTCGCCGACTTGTTACTTAACCTATTTTCAAGGGCTACCGGATCTTGACGTTTTCCCAAGGCAAAAACAATTTCAAAAAAAGTGCAACTTAATTAAAAAAACTTATTTTTCATTTGAATAAACAATTACATCATTGCTGGAAAAAAAGTCAAATGAACCGCATACATTAGTTTAATTATTACTGTTTTTACATCAACATATGTATAATTTATATTTTGATTTTCTGTTCAAAACAATCATTAAAAGTAATAGAATTCGTACAAAAATTGTTGTTTTGCTACTACCTATGTTCCACATGTTACGAAATGGGAACGAGTTACATTGGAAACCCCAGTTTCTTTTCCTCGCAATTTCATTCTGAGGACAGACCTTGGACAAATAGCGCATGCTTCAATGAGCAATGATGTCTCACGCACCGAATTCTTAACAATCACAAGCAGATAACGAATTACGAACACAATTTTATTTACAGCAGATCAAATGTAGAATATGTTGATGTAGAATATTCTGAAGATTTTTTTTAAACTCTTCATTTAGTTCTAATTTTTATATAAAGATATTAAAAATAGATTTACCATATGTTTGGATTTTATTCTGAACAATTCGATTAAAATGACGTAGAAATTCTTGAGAATTATTTTTTATTAATTTATAAAAACATTTTATTTTTAATTATCAATAATTTTATTCAAATGGATTCAACGTTGAATTCGTCTGAATATTTCAGCAGGGGTGGAGAAGTCATCCAAACAAATTTCCAATTCCTGACTCTTCGTAATTTTAATGTTTATTCTTGTCTTTAATAATGAATTTAGAGGAATTTGTGAAATAAATTCAATAATTTAATTGGACTCGTATATCTTTTTCAGCAGTTTTTGCATAAAAAATATTTTTTTACGACTTTAAAGATGTATTTGCACTAACTTTAAAGACATTTTTGTGCTTTAAATTTCCTTACAAAAAAATACACATAACAGTACTAAATTAACGGGTACTAAAGTATTATAGACTAGCGAAAGAAAATTGTACGTTTAAATATAAAGTTGTTATATTTGTAATACATTGAGTCATATTTTTTTTACTTAATAATAACATAGCTGCTAGAAGTTCTTTTATTGTTGATCAATATAGCTTTTTATAAGCCTCAGTGCTAAGAAAAGTCTCTAAATACTTGTATCTACTAAAGCAATAACTGTAGTATCTTATATTATTATGTACTATAGTATTATTGTAGTAACTGTAGTATTAAATATTTTCTACTGATTGTATTACTGAAGAATATAATTGAATTGCCTCCTTAACAGTAATTCATAAAATTTTGAAAAAATAAAAATTATTTAATAAAAAAAAATCAGATTTTCATACCGATTCCCGACTCTTGACTTCAAATATGTTTGACTCCGACTTCCCACCTCTGCATTTCGACGGTAAATGACGTAGGAACTGTGTCCTGGTTTTTAAAATTAATGTGTCTGGGTTTTTAAAAATCGAATAAAAACTTAATTCCTTAATTTAAACAAATTTTTTAAGATATTTTGAGTATTAAAAGCAGTAACACAATAAATAAAATATCGAAAAAAACTATTTCCATAAGTATCGCAAAGTTGAAAATGAAATAATGTTTTCATTTATTTCCAATTTTTTTAATATGACAAATTAAAAAAAAAAAAAAAAAAAAAACATATTTTGTTTCACAAGAATTTTTTTTTATTTGTTGGTTTTAAAATTCTATATTTCAAATTAATAAAATTTTTATAATTGAAATATTCTTAATTAATAAATTCTTTTATTTATTGGTTTTATTAAATTCTAAATATATATTCTTTTATTAATAATATTATTTCTGGGTAAAACCCCAGACGTTATTATAAATCCTTAATAATTCTTTGGAGCAATCTTGTTGATAAAATTTTTCTATATTTGTTTTTCCATGCAATTTTTTCATATTTTTTGTTCATGTAAAGATGATTGATATGCTTTTGTTGCGTTGTTCATTTCAAAAACATATTTTTTGTTTATTGTTTTGAAGCACTATAAATTAACAATGAACCTCTTCCATCTTAATTATTCTCTTGAACTGAAATTTTATTTTTTTTGTTAATTTCAATCATTAAAAACATATTTATCTTACCACTTTTTAAATCGAAATATAATTTTGAATTATTTAAAATATTGAAATAATTTTTAAAGTTGAATATAATCGTTTTAATTAATTATTAATTATTTTTAAATGTTTAAAAATATTTGATATCGAAAATGAATTAGTTTAGGATTAGAAATTAGTTTAATATTGTAAATATTTGACGTGATTTTATGATTTATGGTCCAACAGTTATACGTAACAATATTAAATCCTATTTTATTAGTAATTTGATTCTTTTGTGTATAAATCTTATTGAATAATTTGATGACTGCCATTGTTGATTTCTTTTCCTAACCTGGCAAAAGTGAACTGGAACGTCTTTTGAAACAAGATTGTCGTACAGGTAGGTTAAGGCTCTATGTAAGTGTAGAACATTGTCTTCTTTTAAGCGTACTTTTTAAACTAGGTGAGTTCAAACGTATTTTGAATAAAAACATTTTACCATTCGCAATAAGTTTTGGTTTGTTGTTGCTTTTGATGACTCTGTTAATGATGTGTATTTTCCTTTGTTTTAAGGAAAAGGAAAATAAAACTGAAGGATTTTTTTAAACTGAAAGTTTGAAACAATTTTCAATTATTTTATAAGAATTTTTTTAATTTTTATAACTCTTAAATTTTGCGTGCAAAAAACAGAAATTGCAATGTTTTTTTAGTTGCAAAAATATTAAACAGGTACTTTTACAATATATTTTCTAAGTTCTATTTTCGTGAATGATTTTTATAATTCAAAATTATAAAAAATTGATGACTATATGTTTGTTCGTACATGCAACAAAAAAGTGTCAAGCACTGAAACTTGTTTTTATTTCATCATAAAAACACGCATTATTTCTAATATTTTATTAGTGTTTTTTTATCTGCAATGATAATTTTTTGTTTATAAATTCAATTATTTTAATTTTGATAGTTATGCAATAGTACGTTATAAAAAATAATATGGAATAAAAAGTTATGATTTATTTTGCTGGAGTGTATTTTGGCTAAAATAAAATTTAAAAAAAAATCCTTTCAATAAAGGCTGTATATTTTCATCGTTGCTGAAGTAATTTTTTTTGCTACTGCATTTTTTCTTTCCTTCTTTTTTTCACTTAATACTGGAAAAAATGGGATCTTTAACATTATTATAAAACAGTAGATATGTATACATTTTTATAACTTAAAAAATGTGTCACTGAGAAGTTAATGCTTTATTTTTAAATTTTCTTCTGATTTAAAAATAATAATTCAAATTTCAGTTGCTTCATTAAATTAAATAAAATCCGTTTGTGATGAAATATGTTTCCAAAGAATGCGATAAAAATTGATTACGGATATGATAGCATAGTATAAATAATTTATCATCATGCGGATGTCTGTATTTTTTTCACGTTTTTATCTACCACTTATTTTATAATTAATTATTTTATAATTGTTTCTTTTTAGTTTTTCAATCTTTAATTTTTGCTAAGATTTTTAATTTTTCCTCTTGTTTTTAATTTTGTTTTCTCTTGTTTTTTTGTTTTTTTATTAAATTCCTTTTTGTTTCATTTTTAATTTTTATATTTGTTGCTTTTAGTAACTTATTTGATATTGTTTTTCTTATTAAATTTTCTATATTTTTATAACTGGCAAAGGGCAAGACTTCACGTTATGTAATCCCATTTACCAGGTAGGAGGTTTGGTCGCTGCGCGACCAAGGCACTCCGTGTACTTACCCCGATTTGTTTTTCAATCTTTAATTATACTTTAGATGTGTATGTGTATTGTAAACTTCGTTTTTGTACTAAATATTTTTTTTAAAATTTATCAGTACAATAAAATGAATATGATAGCATTTCTCATTCTAGTTTAAATGTAACTGTACACATTTCGCCTTTTTTTTTTTTTTTTTTTTTTTTTTTTTTTTTGGAAGGGGGCCATTAATTTTTATCTTTTTCAATAGTTTTATGACATCGACAATTGGCCCCTAATTGTACCGAATTTTAGCTTAAATTCTTTTAATTTTAATTTTTATCTTATTTTTATTTATTTTTAGTATGTTTTAATTTTTGAGTACCATATTTTATTTTTTTGAATTTTTATCTTGTATCTTTTTTACTAACCTTAAGCAGCCAATTAAAATCGTAAATATATCTATGAATTAATACCAGGAGGTTCTATCCCCATTGGCACTCCGTAATCAGTACGCCAGTTGCCTGTTGCCATGTGATAGTCTGCTTAAACAAATCATAGGATCAAAACAGGCAGTTTCTTTCACTGATGAAACCTCTAGTTAATAATAAAGTGAAACTTCTTCAATCATATTTTTTAAAAGAAACCGTTGAATTCGAACGACACATCAGTCATTCCCGATCGTTATCTGAAGTGAGTAAAAATAATAGAATAATTGTTAAATACCCAATTCGACCTCGAAACAAGGAAATAATTTTCAAACCTGAGGTGAATTTTCGGCTTGGATTTCTTTATATAAAGGGATCCACGAGCATTCTTCGTCACCTTGAACTGTTCCGCAAATGTCACAGCTGTTTGTCGGGAATGATGAAATCCGCGTTCGCTTCGGAAAAATAGCCAGCTTTCTTTCGTAATTGGGAACGAACTCATACTCTCGGGTGCTGCTGCTCTCTGACAGCGGTTCTCAGAAGCGCAATTCTCCCAGGAAGCGCTCTTGTCTAGAGAATCTTACTTCAACAATTACGGCACGTGTTGCGGTAGTGCTTTGGCGTATTTCATTTGCATTTAGCTTGAAAGTAGATGCAAAAGAATAAGAAGTTTTAGATCAATGTTATCAAACTTCTCGAGGTGTTCATATGTGCAGAGTAATCCTTATATTTTAAACCTGAATACCATGATAATAATAATATTAATAATAATAATTTATTAAAAGTATGAAATTGACATCTAATTTTTAATGCCTATGTTTAACTATATATAAATTAAATCATTTAGTAAATTAAGCATGAAGGCCTGATAGCCGAGTTACTAGAGTTCTGACTATCGGTGGCACGGGTTTCGAGTTCGACTGCATGGATGGTATTCCATTTGGTATCATGGATGTTTGTAGTGGTTTGGAATCCACTCAAAATCGTAGGTCCCAGTTTGATATGACTGTAGAATATTGGGCGTAGGGCTAACAACCTAATAACCCCATAGAAAGAAAACATCTCCTGTCTCGAAATCTACTAGTATGCAGACGGCCTTGGCCCACCATGGTTCTGTTTCGCCAATAAAGAAAAAGAAATCAAATATCATTTGGCAAATTGCTATATATTTCTGACTTATTATTATTTTTTATTAAAGCAATTAATAACATTTGTGATTATGCAATTTTAGGGCTTCACTTTATTACATATCAACCAATATTGGACTTTATTTTCTTTTCACGTTATATGGATAAGAGCGTGAAAGAAAAACTGTTTTTTTATCGAACTTTTTATGAGGAGTTGGGCCACATTTCAGTCACTAGCATGGACGTACAATCACGAAACTTCGGCCACTGTTTGGAAATGTATAACCAGTAACATATTTGCGATCAACAATGTATTTGTGATCGCATTTGATAGCAACTTGTATTTTTTCGTCGAACTTGAACTAAATATTTAACATTCCTTCGAACATAGAGCAGCTGAAAATTCTAAATGTTGAAAGAAGTGTTATTTCTCTTTTGAAAACTTCTTGTAAGGATCAACTTATTTATTAGAAAAACAAATCAATTTTTGAAAGGTGTAAAATTTCCCAGAAACTTTAATATTATCTCAAAATATCTTGGAATCGTTCCAGAAAAGCCTGTAATTTATTTCTTTACTTTTTAACAGATATCTCGATTTTCAACTTCAAAAAAATATTTAGGTTACTTTCTTAAATAGCAATAAAAGATTTAATAATTTAAAAAAAAAGCGAACATGCCTTTTGAATTATGTACTTACTGTCAAACTCCTTTGAGGTATGTTCAGTTAACAACATACGCTAGAAATTTTCGTATATTTTCTTTTTCGAGAATTTATTTTATAATTTGACACATTAAAGACAATTTCTTTGAAATCTTTAATACTTTTATTTTTCTGTAATTGGAAATTTTTTAACTCAATATAAAAATGTTGGTTATCAGTAGTTTACACTTTTTAAAATCCATAATTGCACGAAATCTCTTTAGCGAATACAAGCTGTATTTTATTATTACAGTTGAATGAATGTTAGATGGATTTTCTTACTAGCAGTAGTGTTTCATTCACATAAAAGTTGAGTTTATGTCTTTTCTATCAAGAAAATGATCAAAATTTTATGGCGTATGAAATTAATTTCTTCTTATTATGTTTTCTTATAGTTTTTTTTTGCTCTTTAGCATTAAAAAAACAAAATCTTATGAACTGAAACGATGTTACACAACTTTTTATTTCTGTAAGTAATATTATATTAGAATTTTTAATAACAATTAAAGCAGAAATAAATGATTCATAATTTTGGAGTTTCGTTTTTAAGTAAAAAATTTACAAATTCTTTATAGAACTCAATGAAGATCATTATCTTATTTTATTGACTTTAGTTATAAAAAGTAAATAAGAATTTGCAATATTCGATGTATTTTGTTTATAACAAATATTTTTAAAGGAATTAAAAATAAATTTTGTATAATATAGAGTTTTGTATTATAAATATCTTTTAAATATTTTTTTACAAAAATTAAACTTCGTGAAAATCTCTAAAAATAAAAATAACAAATAAAATATAATAAAAAATCACAAAACTTCAAGAGAAGGATGTTAATATCTAACTTTATGTAATTAAGTTATATAAAGTTCTAACTTTATGTAATTAAGTTACATAAAGTTCTAACTTTATGTAATTAAGTTACATAAAGTTAGTTAAGTTATGATTATAAAACGCAATCTTTCAGCAATCGATATTGTGAAATTTCTCCCATTGTATAAAATTTTATCAGATAATATAATAATAATAATCTATACTAATTCAGATATAATTTTTTTCAGATAATATAGATAATTTTATTTCCTAGCAGCTAATGGCGTCTTGCAAATAACAATATTTAATATTAGGAAACAGACAAAAAAATAAATTAATTAAAAAATCATAAATAAATATTTTTGAAAAAAATATTAAATACGGACATAATTTTTTCATCAAATAGTTCTTTTTGGAACTTCTCAGTGATATAATTTTTTAAGTTATGTAAATAAATTACTTTTTATCGATTGATATGACGCCATTTGTCAACAATTTATTATAACCTACTAATGTATTCGTTTCTTTCATCACACCTAGTTGCATAATATATACGACCATTTCGAAAATATTGTTACATAAATTTGAAAAAATACATTACGATTTTTTTAAGGATTAAGTTAGTATTATGTTCTCAAAATTTTATGCAAGCAAAATCGTTTATGTAAATCAAGTAGTTTTTGTAAATCCAGATTTACTAGTAGAAAATTAAAATTAAAAGAAAAATACCAACAGTCGGATACAGTCAAAGTCCAGTAAAATAAATTAAACTATGAAATTCTTTATTTAGAAATTCTCTCTAAAAAAGGAAATTTCATCGTTAACGATTTTTCCTTTCTTCTTTCGATGAAATATTTTTAGTATTTTTCTCGTTCTGTTTTTATTTTTTATGCTCTCCAGTTCGGCAAACAAGAAGGAAAGAAAAAAAAAAAGCAATAAAGTACCAAACGAAAAATAGTTTCCATTAATCCCAAGAGGTAGCGCTGTTTTTAAAAATTAATTTACCTTTTTTAGTTCTACGTGGTGTTTCATTCTTTTACAAATGTTTTTATGTTTCTCAAGAATAAAAGCGTTTTCTAGCGGGGAAAAAAAATTGGAACGCTTTAGTATTCAATTTCCTTTTAATTGCTTTTCAAGTAGTATTGCGGACATGGTAATTTTTTTCTCTTACTTCTTTTTATTTGTATATTAATTATTCTTTTTAATGAATGCAATTTATCAGAAGAGTTTATTATTCAATTTTGAAATTCTTACAGATTTGGAATGTTTTTCTCGCAAAACGAATAATATTAGTGGTTTACTCAAAAATCATTTTTCATTAATTAATAGAATGAATGTGTATTTTTAAATTTTAGATGGTTTTGAATATCTTCAATGTTTACATTATAGATTAAGAAAATTTTTTTTTTATTTATTCTATTATTAGTATAAAAAAAGTATTCTAGAAACTTGGTTAAAAAAATTAATTCTAGGATTTTTATTTTTATTGTTGTTTCTTTCTATTAACTAATTTTGCTTTTTTTTAAGATTAATTTATAAATAAATGTAATCAAATAATGCGTTTTGTTATGATATCAATGTTGGACCATTATGTGGAAAAGTATTTGGAATTCAAGTTTGGACCTAATTGATATTCATTAAATGTTAATTATTGTAAGAAAAAAAAAATGATGTTTACTAGAAATAAATAATTTTGTGGAAATTGTGGGGAATTAAATTTTGCATTGTTAATTTTAAAGGTTTTACTGCGGTATCCAATTATGTTGTATAGTTTAGGATATTATTTATTAATTTTTAAATCTAGTGCAATGTCCTGTATAAATTTTTTCTTGAAATTCTTTACATGGAGAAATCGACTAAAATTGTCAATATTTTTGTAGCCTAAACAGAAATACATTTAAAATTGACTCACTGAAATTTCATAAACAAAAGTTTTTATCTTCACTATCCTACAATCTTCTTTATAGCCTGTAAAATATTTGGTCATTGAACATTCTTTTTTTAAAAATATTTTTTTAATTTCGTCCCTTCAAGGTGACATTCACTCTATAACTCTGCACAGAGCGTGTTTTAAACGAAAAGTGTTTATACCCACCCGATTCCAGTTCTGTGTGTCTGCTGACTTTTTAACAATGGGCGGCTCAAAAGAGACGAGGAAACCGTTCACCGTGAACGCATTTCCTTTTGATCGGAGAAAAACAATTAAAGCCTGGCTAGACAGTGTTTCTATAAAGACCAAACATGTTGGATCAGCACCCCTTTGCCTATAATTTAGTAGTTTTGATAGATAATTAGCTAGTTTTATTTGGTGAAACAAAGATGAATCAAGATTTTGTTCCTGGACCGAAAGAATTATTTCGTTGAATCTTAGGAATTTAAATTTTAATGTAATACAATCAGCAATACATTAGGAGTGTGGAATTATGCCATCTAAATGGAAAAACCTTTTTATATTCAATTTGGTTTTTCGAATGAGTCAGCCACGATTGTAGCATTTGGTGAGTCATTATGCCACATCTCACTAAAGTTTAAGTCACGGTGTTTTTAAAAACCCTTTGGTTTTCATCAAGTGTTTCATGGTGGTATTCGGATATGGAATGTTTTTAAATGAAATTGGTCCCTTTTTGTATTATACATGAAAAACACCCACACTCATCTACATACACAGTCAACAAAGATGAAGCATTGCCAAAAATTACGTTATTTTGTTAGTTTTAATGAATCTAACTAAACTAAGATAGGGAACTTAACTGTAACATCATTTTTCGAAGCAGCCATTCTACGGTTGAACTTTTACCCTAGGTTTGGCGGTGTTCAACTTTGTTGGATGTTTTTCTTACCATTTTCTACAGAGTGAATATTACATTCTATCATTATGTTGTTTTTACTATAAATATTAGATGTATATTATATTTCATTGCTTTATGTAATTTTGTACTATGACTCATATGAACAAAAAACAATAAATTGTGCTTTTATATATTTTATATTTAAAAAAATGAAAATAATTATAAACTAATAGTGTAAATGAGTTCTTGAATTATAATTTTAATTTTTAAAATGAAAATATCTAGCGCAATGGCAAAATAACATTGAACTCATTATAAAATTCATTTTTCTTGATTTTTCAAAGTTATTAATGTGATGAAACCTTAGGGGAAAAAAAACTAAAAATAACAAGTAGATTTAATTTTAATAGATATTCATCAGAAATAAACTTTTTTAGTTAAAATTTCATTTATCTTTAATGTTTGCAATAAAGCTAATTATTAATTCGAAGAATTATACTTTTAGAGGAGTTTTTGAATATGTGTTAATATTTTTGTGATGTTTAATTCACAGTAGTACTAGCAATATTTCATTTCTGTGTTATCCGTTTCAGGGAAAGAATTAAATATTTCTTCCTGAGCAACGTAATTGAATTTTTTTTCCCCAGAAATATCTGTGGTAATGTACAATTGCTTTGTTCTTTCTGAAGCAAGACATTTTTTTTTGTTTGTGTGTTTTAGTTTTGGCGTCATGGATGCATGATTCTTTTAAGCTGATGCATTGCGCTGTGCAGTAGTTTAAGCATGTGGCTTTTTGACATTTTTATTTACATACATATAACTTTGCGTTGTTATAGGTTTCTTTTTTTTCATTTTTGTTGATTAAACAATTAAGCATTTTGGGATTTTTTTTCTGTTGACCGTTTTATTTTAGAAAAAAATATCAGTATTATTTTAATAACTCACTATGCAAATAAATGGATAAATAATTTTTTTAGAGGTGGGAATTTTTATCACTTGAAAATTCTAATGCAATCATTGTCCGTAAATATAAATTGAACAAATATTATCAGTTATTATATTATTAATTCGGGTTTTTATTTTATTTCTGTAAAACGTTTTCGGAAATTTGTGTCAAGTTTAAGAGAAATAATAATAAAAACAACTTCCATCTTTGTTTTTATACATTCGATTCATCGAAATTAATTCTAATTTACAAAAATAACTTTAATATTTTTAAAAAAAATAAAAACAATTCAAAATACATTATTTTTTCTTCATTTTGAATTTTTAGAAATGTCATTGTTTATAATTCTTTTTTATTATTAATTCTGTTGGAATACTGCATACATTCTATGCCAAATGTAGGTCATTCTGATTATCAATAAATTGTAGTTTTTTTTTTCCTTCTGTTTTTTATTTAATTTATTTAAATGAATTGAAATGCAACAGCTGGAAAACGAACACTAAAATGATTGGCAATTAATAAAACAGTGAACGACGAAAAAAATACTAATGGAAATTTTTTTATATCCTGTCCACTGTATTATTCGCCTTCCAGACTATTGTTTCCTAAGCCCATCCAAAATGTCACCTTTATATCCTGCAACCACGCTGTAAATTCCTTATCGTTGCAGATTATTATCGCAGACATTGCTGGTAAATCTCACGTTCTTGACTCAGAGAAAAAACACACGCCTTGTGACGTAACTGCCATTTCTCCCGAGTCCAAACTGCTTTGCGTTATTCGGAGGCATCTGACCTCGAAGGAAAAAGGCGGGAAAAACCTCGAGACTAGACTTGGAATTGCGCCACCTGCGCGGAATGCGAATTCTAAAATTTCTTTTTCTGTTTCTCGAATGCGTTCGATTTATATGAAATGGATTTATATTGATGCTGCTTGGTTGCTAAATTTTGGTCCTTTTTCTTGTTCTTGGTTCCACCCCCACTTCTTATTGTTACTAATGATTTAACCGGATATGTAACTTTCGTTGAGAACTGTCGTTAAATACTTAAATGCAAGTATTTCTGTTAAGAATTAAATATAAGTTATGTTATTATTATTAATACTTTCTAATAAAAATGGTTAATTGATCAAAAATAGTATTGTTCAAAATTGCTTGATGCTTTCTTTGCCATTAAATTTGTATCTTCTAAACTTTCTTCAGTTTTGTACTCTATTTTTTTTCACAGATCTAATTATCTGTTGGGATATCTTTTTAATTCTCAAAACTTATTGTTCCCTTTGCCTCATTATTCGAGAATTGCGTAATATATTTTATTCAATGATGATGAAGAAATATCCACTCAGAACACTTCTAGAGATAGGTATAAAATCTCGTGGTTGTCCATGTTGCCACCATCTGGAAGATCATTATACGGCGTAACACGAGTCTTTCGTATTTGCATATTATCTTAGTAATCATGATATATATTTATTTCTCTTTTTCTGCCTTTTGGAGAATGACAAGGAGGCTTACTCTTTTTTTTTCCTTTAGTCATGTCAGTCTTTAGTCATGCCAAGTTAATTCTTATTAATAGCTGTAAACCGGATGTCTTTAAAAACCATAAAATGCATCCCGCGTCTTTTGAAGTTATTGATATCATATAAATTTTGAAATTTGGACGGTTTGCTAATTTTTTATGAAGCATCTTATCTGTATATTTGTGGATTTAAGCAGATGCATTGTTTTCAATTTTATATACGTATATACTTTTTAGGGTCTGATGGCCGAGTCACTAGCGCTCTGGCGTTCAGTGCCACAGGTTTTCGTTCGAATCCCAGCGGTGCCATGGATGTTTGTAGCGGTTCGGAATCCACTTTAATCCATAGGTCCCAGTCTCATATGACCATTGGGAGTAGGGTTGACAACACTACTCCATAAAACGAAAGACATTTTTTTTTTTGTCTCGTAATCTGGCCTACTGGCAGAAGACAGGCGGCCTTGGCCCACCCTAGGGCTGTTGCGCCGTTGACGTTGATATACTTTTTTTATACTTCAGTTTTATATAGATTTGTGTACAAGTTTTTATACTTATTTGTTCGGGTCTGAATGGCCGAGTGTTTAGCACACTGGCGCTCGGTGCCATGTCCTGGCTGTGCTATGGATGCTTGTAGTGGTACAGAATCCACTTTAAGCCGTTGATCCCGGTCTCATATGACTATAGAGCGTCATGGGAGCCCACTCTTCTCACCCTTATCATTGCCAAACTGTATAGGGACAACTCAGCTGTAGGCACATTGGTGTGGTGTAGTAGTTTATACTTATTTATTGGGAAATATTTTTTTTATGTATCAAATATAATTATAAAAATTTGAGTTAAGAATGAATATAAATTGAAAAAAAAAAAAAAAAAATTATCCCGCTACTTTTGTGGCTTTTATAATTTTATTTTAAAAGAAGATTGGTAGTTTTTATTCAGAATCAATTCGAACTTTTTTTTTTAAATTTTATTTTCTACAAAATTTGTGAAAATCTTTTATCAGTATTTTGTATAAAAAGGCATTTTCTGATATCCTTTTTTTTTCATGACATGCTACACATTCCTACATACACGTGTATACTTGAGTTCACCGAAACTTTCTGTGGTATTCTAGAATAATCCTCTGTTCATTTTTTTTTTTTTAAAGTTTTTGTTGGAAAATTCCAACCATACTCAGGTATAGAATTTTTTTTTCTTCTCAAATAGGCAATAGACATAGTTTCGCTGTTTTCCTTCTGCTGATAAATGCGTTCCTTTGAGATAGCAACAGAACTTCCGCTAACTGCACGATGGAAGACTCGCTTATCGGACTGTGTTATCGGGGACATAAATGCTTACGGAATAAAATTGGAACGGATGGTTGAATTGTTCAATTTTCTGCCTGTCGGTATGGTGCGTTGCACTTACCAGAGAAGACTGTGAAATGACATGGCGTTTGGGGAAAAAAAATTGCTTTTATTTCCTTTAAAAGCTTAAAAATATGCTGGAAAATAGAAATTCAGTGTTTTTTTTTTTTAATACTTATTTGTTCAGTTTTGAAGTATATGTAATATTTGAGAGTTTTTTTTTTGGTATGTTGTTTATGCATTGAGATTAAAGAATATTATTATCATTTTAATCTTCTTAAAAATTAGAGAAAAATATGGGGATATTATGTATTATTAGTATAAATAGAAAGAAAAAACCAACCGTATCTATAATGGTTTTATCTAAATAAAGCAGTTGTAACCTTTTTTATAATTTATGTGGGTTGCTTTATTTTGCTAATGTTGATTTACCTAATTAATTACCCTTGGCTTTATCGAAAATAAAATCACTAGAAACAAACAAACAAAAAAGAAAAAAAATTACTACCAAGTATATTAGGATTTTTTGACTCAGTTTGTCAATAAATATAGACAAATTCTTCTTTAGGTTTTGTTAAAAGTGAATAAGATGGATATCATACATAGTATTTTATTATTTTTCATGTTGTTTTTTAAGTGAGTGAGGATTTCGATATTTAAATTTTAATACATAAAATTTTATGCGCTTATACATACTTATTGTTACTTTAAGCAGTTTTGTATTTTCGCTGCTACTGTTGTGTTGCTTTTTGATGGGCTTTGATGATGTATTATTTTGTTCTTGAATGATATTATATTCTTTTTTAATCTTATTTTTATTTATATATACTACTTATGTGCGAGAGTGATTACAGGAAAATGAAATCTTTGTCGTAATTAATTTTTTTTTTTTTGTAATGAGATTATTTTATCTGCATGAATACATCATGGCGTTCAATTATAAAAGTAAATTTGGCTTTTTCTATCTAAGTTCATCAAGCCATTATTTAAATTTCAATATTTACTTTTTGCTTGAGTTGCGCAAATTATAGTAGGAATGTATTAGATAAAATATCATAAATATCTAATTCGTCTTATCAAATTCAGTTGCGAAGTTTTTTACACTAATTTAAGTCATAAGAAATTACTGTATGCAATATATGGAGTTATATCCATCAATCTATTTTTTACTGTAAAATTTAAAAAGGTTTTTTTAACATTATAAGCTATTCATATATTTAGATTATTCTTTGCATTATAAAGAATATGCATCAACACATTCATTGTTGAAAATCCTTATTTTCCCGAATAGCGAGTGAATCAATTTTGGACGAATTTTTCGCCGTAATGAATGAATGAGTTAAGTGAAAGAAATGATCGATTCCTTTTTGCCAATACGTTATATACGCTGTCATGTCATCTTGATATCAAGAACAAAAAAGTAAAACCAGAAAAAAGGCTTAATATTTCATAGAATTAAAAATATTTAGCTATAAATGCTGAACTTTATTTACATTATTCTCAATTATTAAACTAATAGTTGATTCTAATTTTTTTTTTTTTTTTTGAGTCATTCATCTCATAAATTAGAAGTATTGCAAAACGAGTAATATTTGTAATGCAAGAGTATATGTTAAGTATATGAAAAGAGGATATTACTTAAAGCTAATTATGATATAAGGATTATTGCTGTCAAATAAATCTTTTAAAAAGTTGAAGGGGGAAAAGGAAGCTAAGTCACGCTGCTCGTACATACATACTTAACTTCAGTTTATTATTAGGAAGAACAAGTCAGGTTTCATATTCTAAAAGAATACGGTATGTAATTACTAAAAGTGCAATATACATTTGCGATTTATATTTTTGTAACGTAACGACTTACGTATGTGATTCGAAATATTTTATTTATCATGAATAATTTCTTTATTCATAATCATTTTTTTTTTTTGTTTCTATATACACGTGATTTTAATATAAATAAGAAGATTAATAGTTTAATGCTTTGGCTTTAAAAAAAATTTATGGCAAAATTTTTATTGCAATTGAATGATACATTTGTTTTAAGTTGCTTTGCTTTTTTTTTTTGTGGCATAATTAAATGTTATTTCATTGTGATAATATTATTAAAAGATTTTCCCTTTATTGATGTTGCCAAAATAATTCAGTAAAACATCTTAAAAGATTACACTTAAGCAAATTCTATCAAAATTTCGAGACAATGAATTTTGTAAAAAAGACATGCAATTCACAAGGAATAGATAAATTTATAACAGTAGGAAAATATTTTTCATAAACTATTTGAAGTAAATGCAATATAAATAAAAACTATATGATTAATTATGTGAAATAAATGAAATCTTTGAAAGAAATATAATCATATATTAAAAGAAATATAATCATATATTAAAGAAATATAATCATATGTTATTACACCCTGTTGACAAGAAAATTAAATGAACAGTTTATAAGAGGAAAAATATCCTTTCAGATTATTAACCTTTCATTTGTTGTTTAAAAATCTGCGTTTAAGAAGATAACTTGGATTATCTATTACATGTTTTAGCTGATTGTGTCTAAAAAGTACTTTTCAGTGTAGATATACTAACCAAACATTATATAAACCGCGTTTAATGAGGAGAAAAAAGTGCAAAATCGAAATAAATTTTTAAATTAGTACTAACAGATGAATTACTTGTCAAATTGTTAAAAAATCTTTTTGGAGAAAATAACACAATTTATTGCATAGAATTATTATTTTTATATTATTTTTTTGCTACTTTGCTTTCATTAAAAAAACATTTTTTGTGATCTTACCTCACCTTAATATTGTTAGTCCGTTTTTTTTAATAGATTAGTTATAGAAGTGAAAGGTAGAATTAGAAAGGTTAGGGCTTAAAATGGTAGAAAGAAATATACTTATCGCTAGTTTTAGGACGATTAGCGTTAATAATTACATTAAATGCATTTATATTCTTGTTTTATGTTTTTTTAAGTAAAAATATGGTTTAATTTGAGAGTTTTTTTGCAGTAAATTTTTATAAGAGATTGAAAAATTAGATTATGTAATTTAAAAACTTAATTTACATAATAATAATAATAATAATTATAATATTGGTTTAAATAAATGTTGTTGCTAAAACACTGATTTTCATCTATTTCATTTTATATGTTTGTGTACATGTGTTCATGTTTGTAATGTCCTGTGTTCATGTGTGAATATACACAAAAAAATGTGTTAATGTGTTTGTTAGTGTTTGAAAAAAAAAGCACAACAAACTTTGTGTCTATGTGTTTGTTTGTGTTTGAAAAAAAAAAAAAAGCACAACAAACTGTCTATGTGTTTGTTAGTGTTTGAAAAAAAAAAAGCACGACAAACTTTGTGTTTATGTGTTTGTTAGTGTTTGAAAAACACACTTTGTGTTTATGTGTTTGTGTGGATAAAAAAAATCGATAGATTTATTACACACTCTTGCATCTCTTAAATATAGAAATTATTATACATCTTAATTAAACAGCTTAAAAATTGCATTTTCCTTAAATTATTATTCTCTATTTATTAATACTTATCACCCTATCGTCGAATTTTAAAAATTATTTTTATGTCCTTAATTTAAAAAAAAATGTTTCCTTTAATAAAATAATGTGGAAATAATTAATAGAATACAAATGTTCTTTTGATATAATGCTTAAGAGGCTAAAAATAGAACTCATCATATTCAATGAATTATTTCTCAAACTGTCAAGTAAAAACTGCAAAGCAACATTGATTGTAAAAATATTATTACTCCTAACGCCATGCTAATAAAAAATATCTATATAGTATTTAAAAGATTAAAAATAATAAATGTTTTGTGTCTATGTGCTGTATGTTTGTGATGTCCTGTGTTGTGTCAATACAAAAATTGTGTCTATATGTTAAAAAAATTCATCTTCATCTTGATCCCATTTTTTTACGTAATACGCAATAAATTCAAAAATTAATTTTCTTTTTTTTTTTGTAAAATCTATCAAGATATTTCCACTGAAATTTCAAATAAATTAATTTAACTTTATAATGTTTGTTAATTTGAACCGATAATTTGATAGAAAAGTCAAACATAAACGAACTTTAATTATATGTCCTTAATTAAATATATTAATGTTTTTCTTGAATTAAATAATTAATAAAATGTTCTTAATTTTTTTAACTTAAAAAAAGAGAAAAACAAGCTTCAGAATTTTATGTAAGAATAAATAACCGCAAATATTTATTCTTTAATTCAATTATTATATTATTAAATACATATGCGAATATATGAAATAAATGTTTTAACGATAAACAAAACGATTATTATTTGTAGTAAATAAATTTTTTTAATTTTATCGTCCTGCTAATCCCTATTATTTCTATAGAAATTAGGAAAATTTATTTTAACTGTATTAAATGTTGTGGTGTTATTTGTGATGTCTTGTGTTTGTGTAACAAAAAAAAAAAAAAAAAAAATCTTGTGTTTTTATGTATATTTGTTTTTATTTTTCTTTTTCATGGAAAAAACAAACAAGCATATTAAATTTATTTGTAATTTACTTTTTAAAAAATTAAGATGCACGGAAAACAAAGATGCTCAAATAATCAATTACTTATTAATATTGAAAACATTATTGAGAATCTATAAAAAATGTCGTGGTTAAGATTGTCCGAATATAGTTTGATTTTAGATTTAAAATTATTTTTTTTTAAATTCAACATTATTGAAGCTAGCTTCCAGGAAATGTTTTTGTGTTCTGTGTGTGGTGTCCTGTGTTTTCTGTAACAATAAAACTCCTGTGTCTTTATGTATGTGTTTGTTCGTGAAAAATTAACAAGCATTTGATATTTTATTTCTTAATTTACTTTTTATAAAATTAAATAAATGGGCAGTAAAAATGTGCTTTTTAAAATAATTGATTGTAGGATAGTAACAAGAATTTAAAACGAAATTCCGATTGTTAATTAAGAGATTTTCTTAATTTTTAACCTAACGAATATAGAAGCTAGTTTTTTTTTTTTATTCTTATTTGTGATATTTTGTCTTAGAAAAAAATATGACCTAGCTATGGACAGATAATTATTTTTGAATTTTTTTTTTTATTATATTACATTTTTACAAGTATTAAGGAATAATTTATAAATTTATTTCTTTATATTCCATAAAAGAAAGTTACAAATTAGAGATAAATATTTCTATTTCAAAAAATAATTTAAAAAAATATTAAAACCTAATGCGAATAAAAATTTATAGAAATAGCTAAGTCGAACCTGTTTTTGTGGGAAAAAAAAAAGGAAAATTATTTACGTGTCATAAGTTTATCAGTTCGCTCTCCCCTTAAAGATAATTTATCGATAATGTATTGAATGTTTTTTTTTGTTTTTATTTGATAAGAAAGTAACATTCCGTACAGGGCATTCAATTATGATTCTAAAGCCAATTATAATTCTGATTTGTTAAAAGAAAGGAAGGGGTTGAATAAGTTAGTCTGTTTTCGTTATTAAATTAACCTTTTATAACTTTTAACTTTCGTTTTCAAATTAACAGCAGCTCTTTTCTAAAATTCTAATTTTTTTTTTTCACTGTCCTCTATATTATCTTTTACGTTAAGGAAGCTAGCTTTAAACACATAAATGTTTTTGTGTGTTTATGTTTGTGTTGTCCTGTGTTCATGTTTGTGTTGTGTAATAAAAAAAAAAAAAAATTCCTTGAGAGTAAGTATACTTTTTTATCCGTAAAAAAATTTAAACATTAAAATATATATTACTTCAAATTACTTATTATATATATAGAAATTTAAGAAAATATGTATAAAATATAGTGGTTCATCTATTTTTATTTAATTATCTAGAAATTTCGAAAAATAAGACGTATCATCATTTTTTCAATATGAGGTGTACTATCATTTGAATCGTTTTTCAATACAAATTATCAACAGGGAAAATTAGCCAGAATTCGTATTTATTATTGAATAAAAGAAACTTTGAAATTCAATATATTTTCACTTATAGCATATGCATTTACTTATGATTTTTGTTCTTGAATTGTTAAAAAAATATAATGTTTTCACTTATTATTATACTTCACTTAGTATTGAACTGTAAAACAATTTCGTACATAGTACTTATCCCAAAATATATTTCCTTAGTTTTCTTTAAATTTCTAAATGAATTTAAATATTATTATTGTGTTCAAAAACCACCTGCATTTGTTAATTATTATATCATTATTTTTATTATTAATGCCATTGAAATTTTTAATTAGACTGAAAAAGTTTTCAATTTATTTCCAAATTTAACCAAAAGTTTTTACTTACAAAAATACTAATTAATAGGCTTATCAATGTAATCAAATATTCCTTATTAGTTTGTTAAATGCATACAAATATTCGATATTGATTAGATGATTTTTATCTTAGTCAATGAAAAACATAGAGCTTTTTGTTTAAGTTTAAATTATATAGTATTATTAATACGTATTATAATTTCTTTGAAAACATAGCATTTAACATTTAATAAGTCTATTTTTGTTGTCAGGGTGTGTTGATTTTCTAGTCTATACAATTTGTGATATTATTATTATTATTATTATTTTTTTTTTGCCATTATATTATTTGTAAATTTTGTTTACTAATTTTTAATGTTGCAAATAATCGTTTTGGTTTTTTACTAACTAAACTAGTGACACCGTGATTTACGATGTTAGTCAGGAATTATCCTTTTTGAATGATACGGGTGCCATGGCGCTCAAAAAGGACAATCTGTCAGTACCATGCTGGTTTCAGATTCTCCTTTTGACGCAGGAAAAAGTACTTTCATTCTACGTCTTTGCTTAATAAGTAGATGTCCTATTTTTACTCTTGCAAAACTGGGTATTGTTCGCGCGAAGAACTTCCCTTACGCGAAAAAGAATGGAATGGAATAAATCGACTGGCTTTATGCTGCGGTTGCGTCATCGCGAACACGAATCCATTCTTATCTGGCCGAATGCTTATAACCTTCAGAGCTGGAACTCCGGCAACGTTTAGACATAAGAAAAAAACAATTGTATAAAAGCATTCTTTCTTTATATTAATTGTAGAACACACTATAAAAATAAATAAATTTTTTTTGAATAGACTGTTTTTTTTACTTTTTTAAAGACTCTTTCTATAAAATGACTTTTATCTGAAAGGCAAACTGGCTATGTTATTAATTATTAAATTAAATTACTATGGTGCATAAAATTTATGAATATTACACGTTATACAAAAATATTTCTGTAATATTTTATGAATAAAAAAAAAAAAAAAATATTATTTAACTACCATTATGGAAGCTAAAACTGTTAATGCAATTTTAATTTTTTGTTCGTGAGAAAATTTTGAAAGACAATGGAAAACCATATTAAAACTTTTCTTATAAATTTTTAAATAATATTTGTAAGTATTTATATTAATAGAGAAAACACTTGCATTTTGCGTTTGATAATAAGTTTATTATTATTTCCATTTATTTATAATGTTACCTTTGCAAATTGAATTCTTTAAACCTTTAAATAAAATTTGTGTTGCATAATTTTTATCTTTATTAAAATACATTTTCTATTGATTTATATGATTAATATATATTCATTACTATAACATGCAAGCATATGTATAATATATTTGTAAAGCATTTCATGAAAAAAAAAAATTTTTAATTATCCTGTTAGCAATCTTGAAAAACCAAATTTTTATGAGTTTCCTCTCATGTTTGTTTTTAAAGTTCTTTTTTATTTTCTTATTCAACTTTCAATATATTTAAAAACTTTTTTTCTCTATTCACAAATAATTCTCGATCATAAATAACTTAAAGAAATTTTTTATAATATGATATTTTCTTGTCAATTGGTGTAATATAATCATACAGAACTAGCTGTAATCAATTTGTTATTCAAAATAGGCTGCACAATATATTATAACACGAAATTCAGAATTTCTATTCATTGTTTTATATATTTATACGTCAAAACATGTTTATATTTGGTAAAAATATATTTTGAAACTCTAATAAATAATTTAAGATTAAATGCATAAATTTGAAAAAAAAAAAAAAAAAAAAAATGTTTTCGCGAATGCACTTATTTTTTACTTTTAATAATTTCATTTTTCTTTTAATTTTCTTCTTTCACATAACGTTAAGAAAAATTTTCTATTAACTCATGAACTCCAAACACAACAGCATTCTTCTATAATTCAATGCGCCTTTGAGAAAACACTTCCCAATTTTTCTGATTCATCAGATGAACCGAACAATGACTGATTCAGTTCAGAGCGAGCGAACAAATAATGGTTTCGAATCCTTCCGGAATGTGGGCTCCAGACCTGTTTTCACCAGAAGGCTGGATTTCAGGGATCTTGCTTTAAAAGCTCATCATTTTAGCTCGACCTTGACCGGCCTTTCGTCAGAACGCATGCTTTTTTCCCTAAATACTGTTGTCGAAATTCTCGTAAATCAAACCATGCTATTACGATTTTAAATAGGCATGTCGTAGAACTATTTATACTGATTAAGCAATCACAAGCTACTCGTTCTTTTGATTTCAGTCATTTTTTTTTTTTTTTTTTACTTTTCCGAGAAATGCATTGTGAACAACGAATAAAAATAATCGTTAATTAAATGATAATATTCGTATTCTTGGTAATTTATCATAACAGAAGTGGAATTACTTATTTAATATTATTTTATATCTCTTCTATTTCTTTTTAAATAAATAAAAAAAAAAAAAAAAATTAATGTTTAAAACCCATTAAAATACCAATTACGTAGCAAATTAATAATATTTTTTTTTTTTTTAATTTGTGTGCTTTATAGCTTATTTTATAGCTTAATGAAAAGTTATTTTTTTTTTAAGAAAAATTAATTACAAATTATTTTTTTTTTAAGAACAAATTTTTTGTTTCGAAATATCGAACAAAACTTTTGTAACTGTTTTGTTTTTGTGTTTAACGTTCCTAATAATAATTGTTAATAGTAATTATAATAAACTAAATAACAAAAATAATGATTAGTAATAACATGGCATTAATAAATAAATGCTTATCTGCTTGTAGATTTATCATCTTGTTTAAAAGACTGATAAAATCGCAAATACAGGAATTTGAAAATGTAAACAAACGATAATGTTCAAACGATAATTCTTTGGAACAATATAAATTGTAATGCATTTAAAAAAAATAATAATAATAATTATAGTAAATAAATAAATAATCACATTTTTTAAGAGGCTCGATTTTTCTCTCTCTTTCTCTCTGTCTCTCTCTCTCTTTTATAGAGGATCCTTTCCAACATAACCATCCGGAATCGAGACTACGTCAGTTGTGCGTGCCAGTATTAATGCATGCAGTTTTATTTCAGTTATTTCCTTTGATGGATTCTGAATTATGAACTTGGATCCACTGATCGCTGTACTTCGTGAAACGCCTTCACCGGACCCAAAGTAAGTGCGTTCTGCTTTTTTTTAATTTTTTTTTTTTTTTATTTTTATTTTTTTTTTTAATGACATTGATAAACAATTTGTAAAAGTAATGAAGTTATCAAAGGTATGTTGTATTTTGTTTTAATTTCGATTATTTAATCAATGACTTCAGCGTTATTTATTTATACATTTATTTAAATCAAACATTTGCATAAAAAAATTTTTTAAAGAAATACGTGTGAAATATTTTATTAATTCATTATAAAAAAAAAAAGATGTTCTCTTTATTTCAAAAATTGTACACCAAATATTTTTTTCATTTATTTTATACATGAAAACTCTAAATGTTATAATATATATATATATAAATATATACTGTAACATTTAGAGTTTTCATGTATAAGAATGCGTGGCGTGAACCGCTGGTGAGCATTAAGGCCGAGGTTCAATCCGCTGGCGGCATTGTTGTAAACATTGTTTCAAAAACGAGGTGACTCTATGGCGTTTGGGATGTTCAGCCTCTTGCTTCGTGAGTCACATTACCGGGTGGGAGCTTTCCGGATTTTCTTCCATACGATACGCAAATGCGGGGTAGTTTCCTCTAAAAATTCCTTCCGGAAGGCATTGTCTTCTTTCTTCTTCAGCGCCACGGAGAAAAAGTCTGACTTCTACTTGCGGGTGCTCCATCACAACAGAAGCTACCCCCCTTTCCCTTCCTTCCATGAGGGATACACAAACAACAAAGTCCATTTATTTTATAGTGGTTAGTGCTTCTGCTGCAGATATATGGGATCGTCGAATAATTTGTCCCACATCCCTGTTTAATTATTCTTAAAAACCTTATTAGAGGACGCCATTCACATTTCTTTCCCTTCTCCGAACAAGCCCTTCTGATATCACCCATATGCTGCACCAAAATGAATAACGAATTTGAGTGATGCAAGATAAATGTTGCGTGTGTGCAACGTTATAACCAGTTTTTGATTTAAGGCCTTAAAATGGCGAACTGTTTGTGTAATGTGGGCAAAATTAAATCATTTCGCTTTAACTTAGTAATGCCCAATCATATATAATATTTAAATTATAAAATAAAATCAGGTAAAAGTGAAATCCATTTTTGAAAACATTGGTTGATTCTTATCGCTTTTAATACTACAAAGATTTCTGAAAATGATTTTTTTTTTTCATAAAGTAGTGGATGGAATAGGTATGTGGTCAGAAATTAAGGAAGGACATAGGCGCATTAAGAAAATAGAACACACACACACAAATGAGTCAGTTCGTAGAGAAAGTAAAATAAGTCATGCAGCGCCATCTATGATTAGTGTTTGATAGCATTTCCCTTTAGAAAGTCTTTAGTTTTTTAAATAAAGTCGTTTTAATACTTTTTGTTATCAAATATTATTGTTAATTTTCACGAATTCTGGTCATACAATTTAATTACAGGAAATGTATCTAATTTTGATAACAATGAAGAATTTTGTTACGAACCATCCTGCTTTAAATTAAATATATGAAAATCAAGAAATTAAAAGATTTAATAATTTTCATTTTTACTCTTATTATACGTTTTCTTTTTTTTTGAAGTGATGTAAATTTCATAAAACGAAATAGTTTTCCCAATAAATTTTTTATTTTATTTTTATAAATGAGACACAGTTACAGTTTCGTTATTTTCTTATGTGTCAATTTTCATGTTTTGATTTTTATATAAATGGAAATGCGTCTCTTTTTTTTAAAATTGTTGTTCTATTTTTCTTATTGAAGAATCTTATCTTATTCGAAACCTGCAAAAAAAACAACAACAACAACAACAACATTTTTTTTATGTATATTAACATAGAAACCTTGGTGAATATTTTTTTTCTTAAATTTATTTTGATTGCTTCAGTTGCATTTTTAAAATAAATTACATTAAATTTAATTGTTGATGCATAGACTTTCCAAGTTCAGGATTCCGACCCTAAAAATATTCGTGTAACTGTACTTTCTTTTCTGTTTACAAAATGAAAATGACGAAATTCCCTCGTCTAGCACAGTAGGTACGTTTCCCTACCAAGGCCATCTCTTTCCATTGTAATTGAAGGATCATTTTAAAAATCCTTTTCGTTTCTATTCCATTCAACATAGATATAATGTCAGCAGGTTTAATTTATTTTGTATTTTAGTTTTAGTTAACCTTAATTTTATTTCAAAAGTGTGTAAAATAAGTTTTTAAATATAATTAAATACTATTTTCTTTTATAAATATTTATTAAAATTTAATATTTTATAAAAAAAAAACTTATATTCCCAACCAACATTAATTTTCCATTTCTATTTTTTAAAACTTGAATAGCAAAAATATATGAAAAAATAATGATCGGGTATTTATTTTATTTTACTATTTTAATTTAAAACGAAAAATTTAAACAATGAAATATGAATTAAAATTGGTGATATATATATAAAAATGTAACTTCTGGAATTTTTCTTCTTTTTCATATTTTATTGCATTTAGAATTCTTTATAAAAGAAAGTGTTTCTTTAATCATAAATAATTACCAATTCTTATTTTTATCAATATTGATCAATAGTAGAATAAATACAATTGCATTCAATCTAAAAACAGAATTGATATTATCAGACGTTACATAAATGATAACGAATGATATTTATACTTTTAATCAAATTACACTACCATAATAGTTTTAATATAAAAAAAAAAAAACAGTGCTTTATAATGTAGAATCAAAGTAGAAATTATCTGTGTTATCTTCCGTTGCTTTATTACAAAGCCACCTGCCTTATGTAGGCTTATATATTTTCCCTAAGAAATTAATTACTTAAAGGATCGACCAACTAAACGACACATGCTTCAAATTAATTTCCTACCCGTATTTAGAAAACTTTCTTTTAAACCAAAAAGCGAACAGAATGTTCCCCAAAAGCCCGCATCTTTGTTGTAATGGCTTCTTTCCTTTGTGCCGCATTGTAAAGCTACTACCTTCATGCACTGTTCCTAACCTCATCTCATCCATTTCTCACCTGGCTTTGTTTACGTATCTTGGGATGTTATTGTCGGTTCGATCGTTGCCATGGTTATTAGCCGGGACGATCAATGGGAAGCCTCCTTCTGTCTTGTGTTTGTTTTCCTTCGATCATCTTTCAGGGAAGTGACAACCGGGACAGAATAGTAAACGCTAGTTGGATTATTTCGCTCTATTATTCGGGACGTGTTTCTGAAGAAATGGATGGCTGCAGGAAAAGGTAGTTTATTTGTTTGCCGCAATGAACCATTATTTAATTCTTTTTAAAATGCATTGTAAACATCTTTTGTTGCATTGTTATTTTTGATGTTTTTGTTGGACGTTAATTTTGGAATGTTGCCGTCATAGAATAAGACATTAGTGCAGTTAGTTAGTTATGGAAAAATATATAAATAATTCAGAATAATAGAAGCCCCTTTTTTTGCAGAATAAATTTTATTTTGTGTTCTTGTTGTTTTTACGATATGGCAATTTTACCATAATTTCCATTAAAAGAAAAATAATTTTTTTTTGAGTGTACTATGTAATTTTTAATATAAGAGGGGCCTGATGGCCGAGAGTTTCAGGTTTCGAGTTCGAGTCCCGGTGGTGCCATGGATGTTTGTAGGGATTCGGAATTCTCTTTAAGACTTAAGTTTGGATCTCATATGACTGGAAGAGCGTCACGGAGCTCAGTCAGACTGCTTTCACCCACATCATTCCCAAACTGTATAGGGGCAACTCAGCTCTAATCACAGGTGATGTGGTGTAGTAGTAGTAGTCTGACAAAAATCTTCTGTCTTGAAATCTTCCAGTTGGCAGCCGGCCTTGGCTCACTATGGGGCTGTTGCGCTATTGAAGAAGAAGACGAAAGTATAATAGAATATTCGTACAGCTAATCTATTTTGTGAGTGTTTTGGAATTTTTTTTTAAGTGTATTTCTTAAAACTGTGAATTGATAAAAACAATTTTAGTTGCAAATCAACATTTAGTTCCATTGATTTAAATGATTACATGAATTACAGAAATATTATTTGAAATGTTTTTGAAATAATTTTATAATATTTGCATCCGTACGTATGTATAATTACGATAACGAGCATATATACGTTTATACAATTTTTACTCTCCGTATTAATTTTTATTTTTGCTTTTGAAACTGTAATCTTTCAAAAGTAAGCGTGACCTTTAAATAGTTTAAGAACATAAAATGCGCACGATATAATTTTAAAAATAGACTGGATCGCATTTGGTAGTCATATACACACTATTTATAAGAAATATATGATTTTCACTATTAATGTTTTAAACAGAAACTATTTCTGCATTTATTAACAATATAGTCTTTTATATCATAATATAAGCATTTTATTATTGTAGTTTTAATTTTCATAACTTGTAAACCATTCGCTAATATACGCGAATATTGTTGTGTATGTACCAAAAGTAATGCAGGCCGTTCGATATTGCAAAAAATATTTATTCCATTCAATTTTTCTGGTGAATGTTTTTGAAGTAACCGGTAAATTTTCCAGGTTTCAAATTTTCTCACGCTAACCCTTTAATGCTGGAGAACTTTGAAAGATGCAGCAGTCACTTTTGAAAGTAAATTGAAAAAATTGCTTCCTAAATGAAAATTGAATGCTCCCGAAAGTTGAACTTCTTCCTATAAAATATCTTTAAAAATACTTTTTCTGAAATAACATTATCCATAGATTTCTCAAATAGTCATGAAAATATTTTTACCTGGAACCTTGCTTCATTTCATGCCGTGCGCCATAAACTCTTAAAAGTGAAGGATGAGTTTTTTCCCCATTCCCATATTGAGCTAGTTAAAATAGGTTAGAATATTTTTGTTATTGGAGAAATAATGGTTTGGTGAAATATGCGCATGTGTTTGTTCTCTGTTTGTTTTTATAAAATTTTCATTATTTGAGTTAAGATTATTTACCACAATTAAAACATAAATGACTTGACGCATTGTATTTAGTGAATCAAAATTTTTATGTTATTTTCATATTTAATTGCATAAATGATGATATTCTGTAAAACCTAGTCATATGAGATACGTTACAAAAATTTTTATATTCATACACACACGATTTATGGATTTTTTTATACATTATTTTGATAGAATCAAATTGGATACAATTCGGCGGCACTATGTGATAGTTTTATAATGGAGAAAAGATAATATGCTTTTTCTCCGTATTAATTTATCATCGATGCTACTATCTTTTGTTTTCTTTTTCTTTTTATATCCATCAGACTTTTCGGTTTTATTTTTATCTGTAGGAAACAAGTTTTCTTCAGCCTTTCTGTTGTATTTTTACAGTTTTATTAAAATTATAATTAAAATAGGTATCATTTAAGGATTGAACAATGAAAAGACAATTTTGAAAAGGATATTTTTGATCAAACTATTAAATAAATGATTATTTATTACTCGTAAAATACAAAAATATTGTAGCCAATCTGGCTTTTTAGCTTATAAATACGATTTTTAGTGTGACTTTCTTGATTAGAATCATGATTTACTTTCCTATAAAATGTACTCATTTTACGAGAGAAAAAAAGTCTGATTTAAATTGGTAATATGTATGGAAATATCAAACAAAGGCAATTTTAAAATATAGAAATATATGACTGTTAGCTTTAAAGTTTAGAAAATTTATAATTTCTCCCAACGATACTATTTTTATTTCATTTTGCTTTTTATAGGTTATTTTAAAGTTCACGGATTTGGAAGATTTCAAAAAAACTAATTAAATAATGCCTACATAAATATTTTACTACTAGGTAATTAGTTATATATACTATATATAAATAGTTACTATAGTTATCACGTTATTTCTTGCTATTTGGAAAACGAAAGAACAGCAGTGATATGCACTAACTCGAATCTAAAGCTACAATGCCATTGCTTGCATTTTGAATAAATCGTTATCTGCAAAGTAGAAAGCTTTATATTTTGTCTAGTCATGCATGAGCTTTGTTTGTTAATGATTGTTTTGTAGAAATCCGAGTAGTGGGGACAACCCAACCTTCTTGTGAAAAGTGGTGAAATCATTTTTTTTTTTTGGGTATGTTTTGTCTCCAAACTTTCAAAAGCCTTATATCTAATGTTGCTATGGTTACTTCGTAAAAGCTTCAGTTTCAGCGAGAT
Organism: Caerostris extrusa; assembly: GCA_021605095.1. NCBI lineage: Eukaryota > Metazoa > Arthropoda > Arachnida > Araneae > Araneidae > Caerostris > Caerostris extrusa. Next base: position 54,474 of record BPLR01005242.1, on the reverse strand, counting down.
GTCTGTAATATAATGACACATTGGAAAAAAGACGCAGATTGAGGTAACTCTTTTCAAGAATAGTCACTTATTGTAGTTAAATTAATGGAATTTTTGTATTAGTATTTTCGCTTTTGGTGCAATTGAAATGCTTATTGAGATTTTTTATTGAGATATTAAGCAACGCTTTACTATTTGTTTTAGTTTAAAACCAGTTTTTTATTCTCTCTTAATTGGTAATTTTATTTTATTTTCTCAATAGTAATGTTTTAGTTATTCAGTTTTACATTTTATAAAAAGGAATGAAATAGTTTATTCATTAAATATTCATATTTAATATACTTTGTAAATTTATATCATAAAAGTTATTTCTAGAAAAAAAAAATAGAAGTAGCGATAGATAACTTTTTTTTTGCTTGATAAATTGTATAATTTTCATCCATTTTGCAACTGTTGTTTCAACTATCTTGCTTAAAAATAAAAATTAAAATTAATACTGTATTTGTACTATCCTGCTTTGCAATTTTAACTTTTTCTGTTGTAAATTTTAGTTGTAAAACTATAAATTTCTTAGAATGATAATATATTGAAATATATTTTCTTTAATTAGAAAAAGTAATTTCTTGAAAATCTGATGAAAATTATATCTATTTTGAAAGTTTTATCCACAATTAAGTGACTTTAAAAAAATAAAATGGCTATTATTATTTTATATTCTTAATTCGACTGAGGAAAAAAAAAGCTATTGTTAAGATTTATTATGTTTATAAAAAGAAAAGATTAATGATATTATGAAAATAATTTTATTGTCAGTTAGCCTTTTAATGAATTTAATGATATCTTTGTATTATTATAACTAATATACTTGCAGAAAAGCTTAAATTTCTAAAATGTTTTATTTTATTGCTACCCACTCAGGAACAGTAAGTATTTACTGTTATTTTAAAACTGTAGACTACTTTTAAGATTAATCTAATGTATTTTTCTAGAAATTTAAAGCTGACTTTAGTATCTGTCACATTGTTATACACGTGAATCATACCGACGGTGTTTGACCTGTATCAGTAAAAGAGTTCACTTTTATAGAAGGCTGTGGAATGAAAACAGGTGCTGTCTTTCCTTTCGTGTGATAGGAACTTCTATCTTATCTGAGAGTGTTGTGTGTTCGTGAAATCTTTCAAATATTGACAATTATTTAAAACGATCAAAAGTTATCTTTTTAGTCAGCTATCGTTTTGATTGGGTGAAATACCATTGCCCTTTTTTTTAGGGTTTAGTGACTTTTACAATAAACTAACTTTTATATTCATTCCAGTTAGTTTCTGGTATATTTTGTCATCTCCTCTGTATATTTATTTAGGGCTATTTTATGCTCTTTATTATTTATTCGCTTAGATTCTCTTAGCATAGTCTTTGGATCATGTGTGTGGGTTGAAGTTTAATCTGATAGACTTATAGACAGGATATGACTTGTAACCATTTCCATACCAAAAGTTAATTGCTCAGCCATCCAATGACAACTTGGTGTATCAATTTTTTTAGATGATTGTTTGCGTTGAAATCGAAAAAAACTTAAACATTACATAGAAATACTATAATTTGTCGCTGATTACAATAATCCAATGTTAAATGAATAACTTTTTGTTCAATTTTGTTATAAAAAATGTACGGGGCCAGGAGATTCGAGGGCGTTTGCGATGTTCAGCATCTTGCCTCGTGAGTCGGACTATCTAGGGAGAGTTTTTCCGGGGTTTCTCCCATACGAATGCGCAAATGCGGGAAGTCTTCTTCCTAAAAGTCCTCCCGGAAGGCACTGCCCTCCTTCAGCGACTCGGACTTCTAACTACGGGTGCTCTAGCTCAACAGAAGCTGCCCCTTTACTTCCATCCATGACTAAACTATTTATGGGTTGTCCGTCCCGTACTGCAGAACACTGAGGATGAGTCACACAACAAATATAAGTTAAACTATATAATATATGATCTAATGGCCGAGTGACTAGCGCTCTGTGCCACAGGTTTAGGGTTAGAATCCCGGTGGTGCCATGAATATTTCCCTCCTTCTTCAGCAACATGGAGCAGGAGTCACACTTCTACCTACGAGTGCTTCATCACAACAGAAGCTGCCCCCCTCTTCCATCTTTCCATGAGGGATATGACAATAACAACAACATCCAAAGTTGTTATATACAAGTTATTTGCTGCTATACGAATGACGATTTTGTTTTTCATTCTAACCTCCATTCTTTTCTTTTACCAATAGAAAGGAATGTTAATGCTTCACTAAATTTGCCCTTCATAACAGCGCAGTTTTTATGTTCTTCCGACATGCCTGTAATAAATCATCGGCATAAAGAAATCAATGCCTTTATAGTTTTTCTCCCAACAATTGTGCCAATTCGTCAATATAAACATCAAATAAAGTAATATTGATGACTCCTCTTTTTATAAAATTACTTAAATTATAAAAGTTTGTTTTCAAATTTTTCTGCAAAATTATATTGAATAAAAAGTAATAAATTAATTAATAAGTAATTTGTTTAAATACTTTTAAGAATAAAAGTTTTTGAAATTTTAACCTGTCATCATAATTTCAAAATAATGTATATCAGACTATTGGGCATTTTAAATATTTTAAACATCTAGTCGGACTAATTTATTACAGAAAGAAAAAAAATATGAGTTTCATTTTTTTTCGTGGATACTTTTAAAATTATTTTATAATTTTTTAACATAATGCAGTTGATGAAATTTATTTGAACATTTTGTTGACATTTAAAAGACTGGTAGATATAACGTGTAGATACAACATTCCATGTTGGATACATGACAATTTTATGAAATCAAAAACATTTAAATTCATAATAACAATTGTATTTATCTTTACAGTTATGCATATTAAATTGTGAATAACACTAAAAATTTATTCAAGATATTTAAAATACCTTTTGCATTTATTATTCTGTTATGAAGAAATTAACCTTCTAAGAATTAATTTTAGCAAATGATTTATTAACCAATCTAATCTAATCAAACAATATACATTTAATGGAATTCTGAAACACTTTTTTATAAACTATCAAAGTAAAATTAGCGCTGGAAACATAAAAAATGGTATATTGTTTACATACATCTACGTGTAAAATAAATTTCGATTATTCTTTTTATGTAGTAATATACCACAATGAAATCAGAAAAAAAAAAAAAGAAATTATAGATATTATATGAATGTTGTTAGTACAATCAAAAGAAAGAATTTTTTTAACCTTGGACAAGATGTTATCTGAAAAATATTTTAACTGTCTCTTTCTTTTATTTTTGGAAAATAAAATAATATAACAAAGATGAAATCTTTAAAAAATATCTATGAAAACAATCTTTTAACACTTTTTTCCCTTGTCAATTGTATACGTATTATCTAGTAACTATAAATTGCATTGCAGTAAGATGGCATTAAAACCCTTAAGCAAAGAAGAAATAAGGAAACTCAAAATATTTGCAGAAATACTTCACATTTTGAGCTCTAACAGAGATTATATTCTTTACAAGAAATGTATTTTAATATTTAAATAATAAAAAAAATTTATTTTGATATGAATAAATCCTGTTGAATAAAATGTTTTCGATATTGTGGTTTTGAGAGTTTTATATCTGTTTCATGCTTATTTCTTGCTTTTTTAAAGAGAGAAATTATTTGAAATATCTTTGTTTATAAATACGCTTCCAATTATTTATTGTGCTTAGTTTTCATAAACTATTCATAGTTTATTATATTCATTTATGACTGAAAAAAGAGAGTATTTCATTTTATATAAATAAAAAGTTTGTAAAACGTTTTGTAAAATCATTAATTTTAAGTATATTATTTGATTGTTAATATTACTCTCATTAACTACGTGTTTTGTACTTTAACAAATAGAGATGCTTGTTTAGTTTTTTCCATGATTTATTTTATTACTTTATTTCATATTCAATAATTATTGATTTGTAAATGAATTCTTTATAGAGTCATTATAACAAATATAAAAGCGTATTTCATATTATGAGTGTAGGTTAAATAAAATATTCTTTTTTATGTTATGTGTTAAATTTCGAGGAATATTCTAAGGCGAATCTGGTGCAGGTTTTCTATTTCCATTTCTTTTTTAAAATCTTCTTCTTCATAATATTTCTTGAGAACATTTTGTTCGTTGTGTAATTATTTTCTTTGTGCATTAATTTGACGTGCGTGGAAGGAGGAGTTATTTAATACGTTTTCCTTCTAGTGACATTTCTCTTTGGGCAAAACCTTGTAAGACTCCGGCTCACTGGATGAAAAAGTCCCCGTCTGTTGTTGATCCTTCGCCACAATGTGCCTTAAACTCGCCAGACGTTAGAATGCCAGCGAACTCTCCTTTTCATGGGAAAGATGACAAGAACTATTCATACGCTCACGTTAATAGGGTATCTGGTAGAACTCCAACGCATACTCAACCCAGGCAGAAACGCGAGGTAAATAAACGCATTAAATAATAACTCTTCACGGGAACTTTTAATGGGGTAACGTGCTTTTTTAATATTATCGTAGTCAAAAAGCAATTAGTTTTGTTTTTGTGGTATAAACTGAGTAAATAATAATGACTGTGGGATATTAATAATATAATATAATATTGCATTGACATCTTAACGGTATTCATGCTTCATGCCCCTTAATTTTATGCAGATATTTTTTTATTGATTATATTTTATTTTAATTGGATTGAATTACTTTTATGAAAAATAAATATTTGGACGTAAAAGGTATTATCTTAAAAATAATGACTGCAAAAATTAAATTGCATTGGTATATGAGTCATCATTAAGGTTTGCAGATTAATTTCGTATGGAATGAATTAGCATTGCAAATTTATTTTCCATGTATTACTTAACTTTAAATTTCATTGTAAACCGCTGTTATACTTAAACATTTATAAGTAAATATTTACTACGTAGAAAATAGTGTTGCTTATTATAATTCATTGATTTTCTCTTAAAGTTATTATATCGCATCGTTAATGTTAAACCTATAAGCCCGATAACATACTATCGTGCGGTTGAGTAATTAGTTATTATGTAATTATTATATTTGGAGCTTTATTGAATAAAATTATGTTGATATCATTGCGAGACTTAAAATGATTATCAGTGCTTCCCAATACTTAAGAAATTACTACATATCCCATTCAATTAAAAAAAAAAAAAGTAAAATTTAAATATTAAAAAAATTAGGTCTTAAAAGGCTAATAAAATTATATATAGGAAGGACCCATATAAAGATAGTAGCTGATAAAAGATAGTAGCTTGTCCCATTTTTCTTAGAATCATTTAGTCTTATTTCCTTTACGCAGGGCATGACTCAACCTTGGTCCAGCACATTCCTTGAAAACAGCAATACTTCTTGGGAAAGTGAATGGTCTGCACCTTCAGGCACCCCACCAATGAAAACAGAACCTTTATCTGGAGGTTTCTACAAGAACCGGGTTAATCCAGGACATTTTCAATCGAGCGATTGGTCACCCAGTGATTCTTCCGCTAGCAGTTCGGTTCCTTCGACTTATGGCATGATGCATACGCCACAACACTCTCCATCGAGTTCTGTCAGTGCTTCGTCCACGTCTTTCTACGAGCAAAATGGCTTCTACAACAGTGGGTACAATTACGGGCAGAGTTCGTATATGCACCCTTCATACGGTCAGCAACATCAACAGCAATACCAGCAATCTGTGAGGATCGGTGACAATGCTGCAAACTCGTATACCAGCAGCACCAGAAATCCGTCCAATTGCCCACCGACTTCTATGAAACAACCAGTCCCGGATTTCCAGCGGAGACAAATGAGAAATGGGTTGGACATGACGCCAAAATTAGTGAGTTCAACTTTTCCTATGGTCATCAAATTTTTTTAAGTTGTAGAGAATAATTATTCAGCTTATTTTTATCTTAAATTTAATGTTACTACCCATTATTAGTTTCTTAAGATGTACTGAAATTTTTATATTTAAACATATTTCGTGTCATCTCACATATACATTGTTACTTATTATATTATTTGTCCAAACGGAAATTCTGAAGCATTTTAAAAACGGGTGCAATGATAACTTATTCCGAGTTGTATTATTAACACTTTATCTGAAAATCTCTTTATCTTATCTCTTAAAAATATTTTAACCCTCATTACTACTGACGGTAAAAATAGGTGATCGACTTATATATGCAAATAGAAAATAAATTTAATGTAATTGTAAGGATTCAATTATATAAATAATATATATTGAATATCTAATAAAATTTTATTCTACATACTATGCATCTATATGCGTTGACTTTAATCGCTCACTTTTTTGATGCATGTAATACAAATATTTCTTTCCATCTAGATAAAACAGGAACCAGAGGAATATGCAGAAATGGATGGTGAAAATTTCACATCTCTTTTCACCAAAAGTTTGACCTCCCTTTACTCTCAAGATACAGAGAATGCATATTCCGATGATACCAAAACCTATGAACCAGACTTGATCTGCGATACACCTTCTCCAGCACCAGTAGCTGAAGAACCAACTGGTTTTCAAAGATACCACCCTCCCAGTGGAGGACAGTATTCTTCAAATATGACTGGGGGCTACCAGGATGCGCGTTCTAACTTCGGGTTCTATGAAAACAGGAATCAAAATTGTGAATCGATGCCAAATATGATGCAGGATTTGAAACAAGAAGGAAATCAAATGAATACTTTCAGGTAATGTCTTTTAAATATTTCTCTTGAAATTCGTAGTTCAAATTTATATTTTTGTAAATTTAAGCCCTTTATTTTATTAACAAAATTTCATTTTCTCCTTTAGGTATGACAGACCTTCATTTGACAACATGCATCTATATGCTTCTTCACCTAATGATACCAAGAATCAAGCCAAAAAACGAAAGATGAGTATGCCAAACATGTCACCTGAAAGTGGCTATTCAGACAAACCTAAGAAAGCTCCTCGTTTAACATCTTTCAAAAGTGACTCAAAATGGACACCTAACTCTTTCGCTTTCGGTGATATTCAAATCAAACAAGAACCTCTAGATGATTATAATACAACTGAACTTGAGTCCCCTGTGTCTAATAAAGATGCTTCTTCTGGTAGCAATGGTAACAGCAGCAGTAAATCACCTTCTCAATATGCTGATCATCCTAAACCTCCTCCTCGTAAGAGAAGCCCTGGTGCCACTTGCTTTGATCGTTTTGACAAAAAAATCAACGCCCACCAATAAGAAAGTTTCACCGCTTTCTGTTTACGCCAAAGTCCAGGAAAGCATCGTCCTAAGCGTAAAATGCAGAAGATATAAGAAAAGGACGAAACCCATAACGTGCAAAGAAGAGCAAACCTGTCCTGACAAGGAAGAAATGGAAAATTACAAGCTAACCAGTTTGACTCCTGACCTTGCAGCCCACCAAGTCATGAACGATATGCTAGAAAGAGTGAGCCTTTTCAGTGAAAGGAGTGTTATTGACGGCCCCGACATCACACAAATGGATGCCTTGAAAGTGAAAGAACTACTGATGCAGTTCTGCCACAGGTATTCATTGGATTACAGAGATTTCGAGGACATAAGTAGTGTTTTTGAGACCACGCCTCATAAAAGACAAGACGGCAAAAAAACTCCGAACGGGCTTCCGCCATCCGAAAAAGGACCAGCATCTCTCCGGTTCAGTCTGACAGCGAACAACCCGAACCTGTTCGCAGAGCAGCAAAGAACGAGAAGGGTCCTAAGAAAACGAGTAGCAGCGAAGATTCCACACCTGTAGCGGGAAGAGTTTTGAGAAAGTTACCCGGCGAGTGGACCGAAGCAGGCCACGGAGCAGGGCTAGCGACAAACCACCCGTTGCTCGGCGGCGATATTCCACCAGGAGCGCCAAGGATGTGGATGACTCGAGGGACAGCGATGTCGACATCGTCATCGATTCCTCGACGGATCGTGAAAGTGAGGCCGGCAAGGAAGCGGAAGTCCGGAAAAAATCTCAAAGGCTCAAGAAAAAACAACCGGTTGTGGAAATGCCGGCCCGGGAAAGAAGTGCAGAAAAATCAAAGAGGAATGCTAAACACAACAAAAGGGAAAAACCACGAACAAGGTCCAACGACCAGAAAGTGGAGAAGCCATCAAGTGACGAGTCATCCAAAACGATTCTTCCGAAGAAGAAATGGACTCGTCTGCATCATATGAATAGTAAAGATAGATCCCCTTCCGTGGAGATAGTGGATATCAGTAAAAGCGAGTCAGATTTGTCAAATGAAGCTTTCAAGACCGAACCACTTTCTTCAACAACAACGACTGACAAAATCAGAACCAGAAATAAAAGATATGTTCTAGATAGTAAAAGAAATATTTCTCAGAAAAGATTCTCATCACCTACTGCAAACAAAAAACTTTTAACTAAAAGCAAATGCAGCAAAAATGTTACATTAAACGACAAAGCAAATAATACTTCATCAATAGAAAAAGATTTTTCTAAACGCAAAAAAGAGAAATTCAAATAATATTCTGCCCTCTTTTGAAAATAGTGATTGTTTAAAATCCACTAAAAAATGTGCTTTAAAACAAGAATCCGAGGATTCAGATTATGAAGAGACAACTAGCAAAATCAAACAAATGCAAAGCAATGCCAAAAAAGTTCAAGCTTCGCAGACACAATCAGACAAAAAGTCAAAATTGCCTAAAGCGAATCGTAAGAAGTCGATTTCAGAAAAAATGCCATCAGATTCAAATTCAAATAAATCAAAAACATCGAAGGAAAAGGTTAAGAAATCATTATCATCTCCAGAACTAATTTCTCATTCAGAATCACCAAGTGAAAATGATAATAAAAAATCAAATGCAAATGAGTCATCGTTAGAAACTGACAGTCCTGCTGATAAGTTTCCAAAAGAATGTAGCAGCAAAAATTCTCCAAAGAGAATTCAGAGGCAGCGTCCTAAGAAATCCTTTACAAAAGACGATAATCTTAATCATTCTGTGCACAAAAAATCCAGAAAAAGTTTGTCTCGGCAGTGTAATGAAAAAAACAACCTGATTTAACCCCATCAGACGTATTTAATAATATTAAGAAAGAAGTACCTGATGTTGTTTCTAATAATTCCAAAAACAACAATTTACCATCCAAATCTGAGTTAACTGCAACAAACCGACAAAATATTAAGACGGAGAAAAGTAAAAACAGACTTCAACGGAAAATAATGTGCCTAATGATTTCAAGAAAGAAGATTTATCTGCTAAATCTACACTTGCCGTAGCTTTGCAGAATATCAAATCCAAGGAAATAAAAAAAGAAAACTTACCTAAATTGATGAATGCTACCAGTTTCAAGACAGAGAATTTACCTGCTAATAAGACCACTGTGCAGGAGAGTAAAGTGAAGAAAGAAATACCCGATGGAATTAATCATAGCAACTACAACAAACAGGGTGGTTCATCTGCACAGTCTGTTGTTGCTCCAACAAGCCCTCAGAGAGAAACTAAACCGGCAAAAAAGTTCGCACTTTACCAATCAAAAAAATTCCACGGAGGCGCAGCAGCTCCCAGCTTTCTGAAACTGAGTCTGAGCTTCAGGTAGTTCTGACTAAACTGCCCGATTCTCAAGTGAAAATGGTTTTGTATCTGCTGAAGTTGCCAGAATGTGTGAATCGAGGGAGAGAACAAGGGTTGCTAATCAACAGAGCAAAGGTTCTGCAGCCTGTTCTGGTGTTGGAAAACCTCCAGAGCTGATGCATATCAAAAGACACAGTTTAGCAGAGGAATTGAATAAAATTCTCAAAAAAGATCGGTGAGTTTTGTTTCATTTTTAAAATCTTAGAAGCTATAACAACAACATGAGACAATTTCTATGTGTTATTATTACGACTGAAAAATGTAAATTTAAATTTGAGCCAATAATATATTTTCCCATGTTTATTTCATTGTTATTGTTTTGCAAATTTCATGTACCATTTTATGTACATCACGAACGGTGATTATAAAAGATGTTACTTTGCAGGAGTTCTTTTAAAAGTAACATTGAAGATTTCTGAAACTATGTATGTGGACAAAAATTATGACAATGATTAAATAATGCAAAAAAAAAAAAAAAAAAATTTAATTAAATTGAGATATGTGTGGAAAAAAATTATAATATTAATCGTAATAAATTATAAATTAATTATAATAATATTAAATAATTATCTGTAAAATTTGGAATTGAATGTAAGTACAAAACGCATATCAGCAATCTTAAATTAAAAATAAAAAGCTATATAATTCGAAATGATTTTCTTTTCTTGAAAAATATCATTTTCACTTTTAAATAAAATTGTCGTTGCTTTCACCTGACGATCTTTTAGAAGAATTTGACATTATTTAATTATATAGTTATTAGTGAAGGAAATTTAAATAAATACTATGCATAAAAAGTTCTTGAAAGAAATCAATAAGAATAGTTCGTAAAAGAAATTTAAATAAACCAATAAGAATAGTTCATGAAAGAAATAAGAATAAAAAATTTAACGAATAAAAAATGTTGAAAGTTATTAAGGATAAAAATACTGATCAAGGAAACGAAAAACTCCCCTCTCGAAAACAATATCCATAATTTTATAGGTAAACAAGTAATATATATAAAAAAATTTTAAGTCAATTCCTACTTCTTTTTCACTATATTGCAGAAAGTCCTTTATAAATAATTTTCATTCATTTTTTAAGTTTATCTGGCGCCATCTATTGGTAGATGCATGCAACTTAAATCTAAAAAAACTAAAACTAATTAATTAAATTTAATTACTGAATTAATATTTTAAAAACTGTATTAATATTAAGTGTCATCCACTACAAGTTAAAAAAAATGTATTTGAACTTGAGTGGATAGTTATTAACGATTGAAGATTTGAACAAGATATATATAGGGAAAGTGTGAGCTAATAGAAGGAATTGGAAAAAAAAAAAAAAAAAAAAAAAAAAAAGAAAGAGAAATCAACTTATTTATTTTAGTTGCATTGTGTAACCAATTAAAAAGATGTTTTATTTGAAAAAAAAAAAAAAAAAACACGAAACAAACAAATAAATAAAAAGAATTAGAACACCGCGAAGTTGACATTTTCAACTGAGAAAGTACTGACGTAAGTATTAGCTTACTCGAAGGGCGTTACAATATTTACTTTCTCATTAGCAATCCGTTTCGCTTTAAACTACTTGTGATTTGGACATTGAGAGTAATTGTTTGCTTGGATGAGAAAAATTGTGGTTTTGTTGACACAATTATAGCTTTGAATGATGTTTCTTACGGTTTAACCAATTGCAATAAAACATAATTCAAATCTCTTTAGTTTAATATTTGAAATCTTAATTTTTCAAACATAAGAAATATTAGAACGTTTTAAATATTTCACACATGTATGAAATGAAGTTTAAATATATTAATTAATAATATTATTATAAACAAAATCTTATTTTATTTGAAAGCAGATCTTATTTTGTAGCATTTATTTTGTTTGTTCTTTACTATTATTGTGTGTCTTAGAAAAAAAAAAACATGAGTCATATTATACAAGTAACATTTAAACTTACAAAGCGCTTTCATATTTTTTTTAAATACAATCCTTGTCAGAAAAGTTGCAGAATTGAATTATTGTTTTTAATTCTTTTACCTTCTATATTCAAACACAAGAAATAGGCCACTTGATATTTGTTCTGAATCGACATGGCATTCGAGGTGTCTCCACTTAAACTCATTAAGCAGCAGAATTGTGTTGAATAAAGCTACTCTTCAGCTTGTTGGCGCATTTAACTGAAAATTACATGGGTGACATGATATAGACAGCAGATGTGAGGCAATGTACGCATGATTTTAGAATTTAATAGGGATGTTTGTCACCAAATTTTAAACAATAACTTAGGGTAAAGGATACCTAATGTAAAAACCATATAGATATATCTTCTACCCCATCCATGCTGAGAAGCTTCTACATAAATGTTTCACTGTTTATTTCTATGACTCCAAAGGGCGGAAGTTGTACAGAAATAACCGAAACTAGAATCATTAGTTATTAAAATGGAAAAAAAAAATTATGAACTTCAGCTTTTCTGACAGAGGTTATCTAATAATATTATATAATTATGTATGATTATTACTGATTAACATTTATATGCATTAATAATTTGACTATAAAATTAAACTTTATAGATTTCGTGAGAATAATGATCCGCCCCCACCACAAGAAGTTGCGATCAATTTATCATGTGGAGCTGTGGGTAAAACGAGTAAACCTCAAGATATTCCTACTGATCGTTACTCTGATTCGGAGGATTCTGATTGTGGATTGGTCATCGATCTTGATAGAAGACTGTCAGTCGAGGAACGAGGTAAATATCAATTGCAACCAAAGCCACAATTATTTCGTTTACATAGTGCCAGTCTATATCCGATATATTTAATAATATTTCTTTTTTCCTTATGTGTGGCATACTTGTTTAAGATCGTCTTGATGAAGCGCCTTATTTAGCAATGTTATCTTGATTTAACATTATGGGTCTGAAAATAGACACTCCATAACTGATATAATTTAAATGATATATTATTGTTTAGAGACAGTAATTTTGTTAGTGAGAATCTTCAGAATAGGCGTTAGTTTCCTAATAACTTAGAGTCATCACATCGAGGAACACGATTTTCACGATAAGATATCGCAATTGTATTTTTCTTTTATTTATCACATCGTGTTCTACATTTACGCCACCAGCAAGTTCATCGCTAAACGTTAATGAAGGGCAGGGGGTCGTCATCGCCTCTGTACAGTCTGACTGTTGATACGATACGATAAAATACGCTGTCACAATCTCCAACGAGTGTTCTCATTTCTGAAGTTTTCTTTTTTTTTCCAATGGAAATTTTACAGGACAACAGATATCATACAAAATAAAATAAATACAAAGAAAAAGATAGAAACATATGACATCAGTTAATCCATCCACTTAAGTCTGGCAATCCAATAACGCTTCCATAAAGAAGCAGGAGGCAATCAGAACAGGAAGCAAAATGAGACATACCCGTTTCTTCTTGGCTATCACATTGGATACAGAGAAGGTTATGAGTCAGTTTAATTCTGTGAAGGTGCTTGCGGAGATAATCGTGACCACAGAAAGGCCGTAGCAATGCTACCGATGGTAATGGAACAAACCATTTTCGTTCCACTGCAGAACTCTTAGAAACTCACTCTGAGAACCGGACTGAAGGCCGTGTTTGCAGATCATTTTGCCGTATCAGACGTTTCCCAGGGTGCACCACAAGGAGGTAGATCTACATTGCACTCCTCGATTTTGGAAGTAGTGACTGCACCGCTCATCGCCACCAGATTCGAATCTGAGTCCACCTACACGTTAGATGAAATCATTGTCATCGAGCCAAAGGTCGATCAGTCAAATGAAATTTATCACCAAAATGTCGTAGCATTTAATGTAGTTTTTCCTTTGATCACTTATCATTCAAAACGGAAAGTGCGATCTAATCTCTTAACTTAGCTAAATAATGGGAAAATTACGAAATGATTTATTCTCGCTGCCTTTTTTACAGTTCCCTCTCCCACATTTCAAAATTCGGAAGAAAGTGACGACACGGTAATATTGAGCAAACTGGAAGAATCATCGATTTTTCCATCTTCGGACAACCAAGACAATGCCGTTTTCATGCCCACCAGAGACAATTGTATTCGTAGCACTGGAAGAATACCTACCGAAGATGCATGCCTCCTTTTGCACTTAAGTAGGAGTGCAGTGCCACCTATAGCAAATAATGTAACAGAAACACTTCCTGAAAACAAACCTGTCCCTTTGGAGGTGAAGAAAACAGAAAAGCCATCAACAGAACCCAAGGAACAGAACACAGAAACAAAAGAGCCAGACAAAGATGAATCTATATTACGTACACTGTTGCTGGATAATGGATCCTCACAGGTTAGATTTTTATAATTCAATTATCAATGTTTTTAAAATTTCAAATTCGGTGTGTTTTTAAAATACCATAATCCTTTCTGACTAAAATCTTTTATAAGTACTTCTAAAAAGATGGAAATTTTCTGGGTTTGAGTTCAAAGTATATAATATACATCCCCCCATCCCACTTTAAGAACCAGTAAAAATTAATACTTTAAAAAAAAATCACAATTTTCGTTAATGGTGTTAACTGTTAATTCTAATATAAATTAACGGTTAAATTTAACACTCCTTAATTCTTTGTGTGCATAAGTTATGTGCATCAATACTAATATATAATAGCAACATTATAATAGCAACTTAAATTGGAATTGTAACATAGAAAGTTTTATTGAGAGTCACGAGAAATGCTACATTTTTTTTTGTTATATTTTCTGTATCCAACAATTGTACTAATTTTTTTTTTTTTTTTTTTTTTTCATCTACAGAAAATTAAATTTTCTAATTCAATGTATTGGACTAAAATAACTTAATAAGCGTATTTTGATTTAGTTTTTCCTTAAATTTTTACTTTAAAAGAGGTATTAAATTTTTAAAAATCAAACAATATATAAATAAATAGTAACTACAAGCTACAGAAGAGAGATAAATAAGAATCCTTTAAGTTTCATATATGCTAAACTTGAGTTAAAAAATAACGCAGTCGCAAGATTTGAATTGCACTGGAATTAAATTTAATGCAATCCTGGTGTAACACTAATCAACTTTTCTTTGTTGATAGAGTTGAATCTTTTCACCGCTTTTTAAATTAACTGCTAATCCCTTGCTATCAGAACAGTTGAATCGACTGTCATTAAAATTCGCGCTATTCCTTCCGCCATCTAGCGTCGATGCTGTGAAACACTGTTAAATAATTGAAATAAACTGCTAAAAAAAACCTTCCCTATCTGAAGCAGTTGAATACCGTGCGGTGTTAAAAGACCTTACTCTTTGCGCCATCTAGCGTAAAATAATCCGTTAATTTTTCATTTTGTCAACTGGAAATGATCACAAATTCTCTTCAACGTAGATAAATTAATAGCTATATTAATATTTGCACACGCGTATAGAGGAGGTTTTTTAGTAGATATTTAACAGTGTTTCACAGCTTCGGCGCTAGGTAGAGTTTTTAACTGCAGTCTATTCAACTGTTTGAATAGCAAGGATTTGACTATTGATTTTAACACATGCTAAAAAAAAATCGGACTCTTTCGACCGGAAAATGTTGATGAGCGTTACGCCTAGAATTAAGTTAAATTCAAATCTCGCATACGGGACTGCGTTATTTGGTAACTCCACATAATTTTAACATTATTTAACACTTACAGCATTCTTATTGAACATTTCTATCGCTTGATAGTCACTATTTATTTATTTATTATTTATTTATTTTTTTTTTTTTTTTTGCATGATAACATTATAGATACACATTACATACAATATTTAGCAAATGAGATTGCTCTGATCTTTGAAGATATGATAGCTGCGATGATATCGTATATAAAGATTTGATATTATATAAGACACATAATTTTCTTTAATTCTAATTCATCAATTTTATTAATTTTTTATTACTAAAATTTATTTGCCTAAAACAAATACTCAAAAGTATTTTACAAAAGGCTAGATTAATAAGTGAATATAGTACAATAACCTCTCTTTAATTATTATTAGCGATTTGCCGGATTATCGAGTGACAATATAGCTTTAAGGGGTATATCAAAGATAAGTTTCTCTAAAAAATTAAATGAATAAAACATGTACATATTTAACAAGAAACACTGTACTGAAACCAAAACTGATAGTTAGGATAAACACTGAACGAAATTGCGAGCAGCATTGTGGCGCCATCTCGCGGTCATGATTAGTGCACAAGGCCATACGAAAACGAAGGCTTGGTCAGTGCCGGATTATAGGATGTGTCAAAATGTCAAATACTAAATTAAAAAGAGGTTACTCTAATAATTAAAATTTTCATTTCTCTAGCTAATAGAAAGTTGTCTGAATTATTTTTTGTGCGTTTTCCATTCAGAATGGAATGGTTCAAATTTTAAATTTTTATGCATTTTTGTCTTTCATAATCAAATGTAATTTTGCATTGTCAACTGTCGTGTTTGTTTATTTTTCATATAGTAACTTGGATTTACATAGAACGTGTTAAAAAAAAACTGCATTTTTGCTTTGCTCATGGTTTGTTCATAATTCATTCATTTTTTCTGCTCTTCACCATCTTTAATCTGACATACATTTTTAAATTAGTTTTCATTAAAATTAATATTAAATTTTGAGAAAACATTTGCTAATTTAAATTATCAAAAATTAAATATTTTTTACACAAAGCATGGAAGGAAAAAAAAAAAAATCTTCCAAATCATTTGTGGGTTATGTCAGTTTTTAACACTGAAAATTTTGGCTATAAATTATTTAAAGGAAATAAAACTAATTTAAATAATTACATATTTCACTTACTGTAAAGCAGAGGTGGGGGTTACAGGGTGGGTGAGGAGAGGTTTAAAATTCCAACTCTTTTTGGAAATAATTTTTATTTTTCTGAAATTCTTGGAATTAATGGTAAAATTAAAATGTTACAGAGGACATTCAGTTGTAACCTTCAATAATAAAACCAGTAGGAAAGACAATTACTGCTTTAGCAGCATACCAAGTGTAGAGAGTTTTTTCAACAATGAGGCATATAAAAAAAACAATTTTGGATCCACGATCAAAGGAGATCTTATAGAAGCTATTCTATTATTAAGGATAAATAAGATTTAATGTATTACAAATAGAGCACCTTTATGCTTTAAAATGTAGAATTTTCTTTTGCTTGCCTTAATCTATTCTGTAATACTTTGGTACCTGTTAATTTGGTATTTTTGTTTGTGATAGGATATATATTTTTTTTGTAATCAAATTCAGATTGCAAGAATGTTTTTTAAGTTGTAAAAATTTCTTTGTTATGGAAAACTGTTTTTATAGATATATGAGTTCAATAAAAGTCATTAATTTATTTCACAAATTTCTAAATCTATTAGTAAAGATGATAATACCATAATTAATTATGGCAAAAAGTTAGAAATCGGAAATTGGTATAAAAAATCAGACTCAAGAGTCAGAAATATTTTAGCCAATTGCATAAGTTTAAAAATTGAGAGTATATTATTATTATTATTATAGGAAACTTCATATCAACCACAGCCTGGCCCATCTATGCCAATCCCTTCTGATTCCAAAGACGAAATGCAATTTAATGAAAATCTAAGGAAACTCATGTTTCAAGCATGCCAATTATCTTCCAACAATTCCTCCACTGAGTTAGATGAGAAGAGACTAGGTAATTTAGATATGTTTTAGCTCTCTTAAATACCATAATTCATTTTAAAAATGTTTCCTTAATGTACAGTAATCAATATTTCCACTTAAATACTCTATAAGCTGTTCATTCATGTATTTGTTATTTTTAATTACATAATAAAATTTGTTAATTTTTATAGTGTCTAAAAGAATCGCAAAAAAGTATGGATCAAAGTTTATTTAAAAGTTTAACTAATTTTACTGTTTGGCTAATTAAAAAACAGCAATTATGCATAATTAATTTTATTTTTACTTTTTAGAATTATAAAATGTCATTTAAAGTAAATTTCTACTATTTAGAATTTAAAATTTGCAAATAATGTTATAATCTTGTATCAATCATAACTACTGGAAGGAAAATATAATTATTTGAATTAATTATATTTCCTTTAAAAAATAGCATTATAATTTCTTGTTTGGATCATAGAAGATATTTTATAAAAAATCTTTATAATATTTATTTGAAAACTTCATAAAATAATGTTTATTAATGTATAATTTTAGTCTGTTTTCTATTGATTATTCCAGAAGTTTTTGTTTATATCATAATAACATTAGAATGAGGATTTTTAGAATTTGAACTCGTAAAAAAATATTATTTATAAAGTAAGGCATAATAATTATTTATAGTTAAATTTTTATTTACATACAAAAATTTAGCATACAACCTGAATTAGATGTAGTCAATATATCTTGTTATGTATAATTGTAAAATATTTTTGTTAATATATTTATATTTACCTTTTACTTTTATTTAATTCATTTCTTAAAGTTATAATTTTAATTCAGTGAATATCATAATTTATTATTATTTTTAAAATTTTGATAAAATAAGTATATTTTACTTCTACTTATAAAATAAAGAAATATATTTATAACATAAAAATAAGGTAATGCAACAAAAAATATTCCATTTGTGCATTGGTTTCATAAAGGTATGCATAAAAAAGCTTGCATTTTTAGGCATTTCATAATTTTCAGAAAGTTGCATAGAACTTGAAGTATATCAACTAGTAGCAATTAAACAAGTAGCATGTATAAAATTAAAAAATATATATATTTATATGATTAAAGATTACAGAATTTTTTTAGATAATAAAATCTATTATTTATTATTGTTCCACAACAAATTACATTATTAAGTCTAATTTTTTACTTTTAATCTATTAAAAAATTTTGTTGAATTTATATTTATGTCTATTGAGATATTTTCTGAATAGAATAGAATTTGATAAAAATATGTATAACCATTTACAGTACTTCGTTTTGTTTAGCACATTAAAAATAAGAAATAATTAATCACTGTTATGCTACTAAAAATGTATAAAAATGATAAATTTTTTTAAAATTAAATTTCAGAACAATTGCAGACTGACATAAATGCCAATGTCATTTCTGAAGCTGAAGAAGAGAGTAACGATCCTCGAGTTATAAGGGACAGAATACAAAAGCTCAGAAATGAAATTTTGTTCCTGCAACAAATGGCAAATCAAAAAGACAAAGAACGAGTATCCATTATGTGTTATAAAAGGTACTATTCACTAATAAATTTTTAGTATAAATCTCTTGTGATCATTATATATGAGCCTTCTACACTTTCCAAAGGTGAATTCTAATCTCTTTTCAAACCGACCAATGGGGTTTTTCTTCAAATTTATCTTTCATATACATGGGAGCCTTCAGTTTTGCTTATTTATTGGTTTTAATCCCTCAGTTTAGAATCCCAGTGCCTTAATATCAATAGTTCTACTCCATATTGAGATTTTTAAAAGTTGTAAAAAATAAAGTCTTGAATTGTCATTTTAAAAGAATTTCTTTAATCTTAATATTTGTTGTCTTACTTTTTGCCACTGTCAATATTAAAGATTATATATATATATATATATATAATAAAATATGCCTTTTAAAAATACAAAGTTATTATTTTCATGCACAATTTAACATGGAAACATTTGGGTAAATGTTTTTGAAGAAACACCCACCTTTTGCTTATATTCAAAAATATAAATAAAAGTTTATGTGAAATTTATAAATTTTCATAGAAGATATATGTTATTCTTATATTAACAGTAAACATGATTCCAAATATTCACTTGGAATACAAATAATAAGCTATTTTTTAATAAATATTAAGTAATTGACATATCAGTATAAATTATTATATATTTGCATCATTTAAATATATGAATTTGATTTTTAAATTATTGATATTTAATATCATATTTCTTATATGTATATGTCAATTATGCATATTAGTTCATTTTCATTCTTTTAAAATGAATTATAAAGTAATTTTTATGCATATAATTGTGCATGAATGAATAATTTTAAAAACTAATAAGAAGTTTTTGTGTCAACATAGAAAAAGAAATGCAGTAAATAATTGTCAATGTTAAAATAAATTTTTTTATCTATTCTTTGTTTAACACAAAATGTTTGAATTTTATTTTATAATATTTTTCTCTTTGCTATACATGTTTTACAGATATAAAGAAGAACTCTTGAAAAAACTGTTGGAGAAATATGCTCGCAGTGCTAAAAAAAAATGGCCAGGATTTAATGGACGAACAACTCAGTTCTCCTTCTGATGAACAAACTTCCTATGATCCAAATCATCCTGCTGCCTCAACATCTTCAGCATTTACTTGCATCTCTTCATCTGAAGGTATGCATTGCTTTATGAATAAAAATATATGCATATATTAAAAAAATTGAATTCTTTTTTAATGTTCTTGCTTCACAGAATTTTTCCATCAATTTTAAGTTTTACATGTGTTTCATAATGTGCACAAATTTGATTTCTGTGATATATCACTCAATATGTACTAATATTTATTATTTATGAGAACTACATTGATTACATAGTGAGAATACATTTTGATTGAAAATTATAATTTTTTTATTTGACTGTAAAAATTTGGTTTTTTTTATTAATTTACTTAATGTATCCTTAAATCATATGTTTGCTATATATTTCTTTTTTTTTTAAATTCAAATGAATACTTCCTCTAATGTCATAAATCTGAAAATAATAATAATCTTAAGAAAATAATCAGTGAAATTATTTAAGAAAATTATTTCATTATAAACAAGGGAAGATGAGATATGCAATTTCTAATTCAAAACTATATATTCTTTGACTTTAAATGTATTTTTATTGAAAATTAAAGTAAACTTCATAGATGGATTCTGTGAATAATTAAAATATTTAAAAAGAATTTAATTCGATTATTAATATTTCTTCAAAATTTTTTTCTGGATTTATTTTTGATGGAATTTTTGGAACACGTATAGTTTCACATTGAATATTTGGTATTCAACAGTTTATATTAGTGATTCTTACAAAGAAATTCACAACTTCTGATGTATTAAAATAAAAATAAAAATTTTAAGCATATTTTTTCTCAATTATGCAAATGAATAAAATAGGAAGTAAAACATTCAAATTATTATTCAGAATAAATATAAACTATTATCTGAAATAACAGAAAGAAAGTGAATCCATGAAAATGCTTCTAAAATTTCTTTTTCTAACAGAACAGCATTTCTTAAACACAAACATTCCACCCTTTAAAAAAAAAAAAAAAAAAACTATAAGTAGACATAATTTATTAACTGTTTCAGTGAAAGAATAGAGTGAGTTTTATCTCAGAACTTACTCATAAGGTAATTTTATAGTGATATTGTTATGAAATAGATGAATATTATAAATTGATGAAATACTGCATATTTTTTTAAAAATTTACATTAGTTGAAAATGAATATATCTCAACCGGTATACATAAATCTAATGGTGTGTTTTAAATGTTGAATTGTTTAACCTAATAAAATTTAAAATTAATAAAAAATGACACTGAAAATAATTGAGTTTTCAACAAGGAAAATATGCTGCCATATATAGTTTTAAGCAAGATTATTGGTTTCATTCAGAAACTATTATGTATGAAAGAAAGGTTTTTAATGTGTTGATTTGGCTTTTAAAATAATTTGTATTGCTGTGTTAAAATATCACATTGAAATATTAAGAAAAATAATTTAAATTTTAATGTAAATTTTTATTTCTTATTGTTAATTTTATTATTGAATTTACCCTCGAATAAATAATTTTCAGACATTTATTCAATTTTTTATGCAATGCAGATTTAAATTATTAAGAATAATAAATATATGTGTTTATAATTTGCAATATTTTTTTTTTATTGAATTTTAAAAAACGAAAAACAAACTTGATTTTATATACATCAACAATTTAAATTCTTATTTTATTAGATGTGTTGCCATTCTCTCCTTCTTATCAATTGCTTCGATTGGCATATCACCCTACTCTTCGAACAAATGGACCTTCAGCCACCATAACTAGCAGTGACAGTCTTGAGGAATCGCAATGTGGAGAGGTATTGCCTCCTGTGGATACTATGATTGCCAATGCGTCTGAAAATTATGGCGTAGACATGCGAACAGTTAGTCGAAGTGGGAGCAACACTTCTTCTTTAACACAAGATGTCTTGTCAAATAGAGACTCCATGTATAATTCTTTTACTGCTGGGTAAGATCATTGTAATCCATTATTCTTAATGAATAACATGTTTTAAAATAATTTTTAATTTTATAACCAAACTCATAATCATTATCATCTTATTTCTTAACTAGTAAAAATTCAGCGTTTTTAGTAAAAGTACATTAGTCAATTTTTAAAATATAAAATAAAATAAATAAAAGAACTTTTTATTACTAAATAAAATTTTTGAAAATAAAAGTAGCTTATTATAAATCAGTCATTGGATGGTAAACATCCAGTTTAATGGCAGAAATGGATGAATTGATGACATTAGTGGTTTTAATCATATAAATGTCATCCAAAACTGCTTTGGAAAAAAAGTATAATGGTTAGTGTGGAATTTTTTTCATCTAGTTTTTAATATTGTAGAATCTAAAATTTGAATTATTAAAAAAAAATTTTTTCAATGCAATTAAAATCTCTAAATGACATTTCCTTCCATATTCTGTAGAACTCTGTTCTTTTTTAATCTGTCTGGCTTAGCCGTTGCCAATTTTCCATATGATTGGTGGTCGGACTACATTTCTAATATATTTCTGCCCATGCTTATTTCAATTTGCTCGTCTGTATAATCCCACTTTTTCACTTTCAAATTATTATAAGTCATTTTTAAATGCAAATCATTTTTAGATTATTATAATTAATTTTTTTAAATGAAATTATTCACATTTCATTACCATAAACATAATTTAATTGCAGTGTAATATTTCACTTCAAAATTGTTCTTATGTTAATAATAATGAATTATTACAGATCCTCCTTGTCATCAGTACAGTTATTTCAGACTTCAAGAGAATCGGCTTTTAGCCCATCTCATTCCAGATCCCCTTCACTCCCTGAACTTTCTCCTAGTGGCAGGTCCACACATCACTTCACATCAAGCTCTGGCTCGAGTACTAGTCAATCTCCACCATCACTTCAACCCGAGTTCAGACTGTCTGGGGGAAGTTCTTTTATGCCAATATCTTCAAGTTTCCATGCCCATTATCCACTTCCTTTAGTGGTTCCATCATCTAGTATGTGTTAAATAAATTTTTGCAGTAATTAAGTTTTGATTCTAAGATTTTGAAATATTAAAAAAATGTACTAAAATAACTTTATTAGTTGATTAATATACAATTTATATTGTATTAGGTAAAAAAAAAAAAAAAATGGTGTTCGCCTATGATACTTTTGCATTAAAAAATTTATTTGATGTGTTATTTCTATCAAGATTTATTCAAAGAACATACAAATGAAATGTACATGGATATTCTTTTTCAAAGTAGTGATAAAAAGTATTGTTGTTAATTGCAATCAGAATATCTTCTGTAGATGACATATATATTCAGGAAAATAAGATAAATCTTAAACATTAGGAAATGAGAAAAATAGTTTTCTCTATGAAAATGCAGGAAAAAGAAATAAATTAGTATCAGATTTTGTAATTCAATATTGGAATTTTATATTGCCTCTTCATGCAGAATATATTTTTATACCTGAAGATAATTTGGATGTTTAAATATATTTCCTAATGTAAACATAGTTAATTTCTGATTGCTATACTTTCATTAAAAATTGTTATATATTAATTAATAATAAATAAATGCTGCCCTGTTAAAACAAAATAAAAATGTGTGTATTTTTTTTAAATTGCATTTAAAAAGGAAATAAAGAATAGCAACAAGTAAAGTAAATAAGGGAATATGGTATTAATAAGTTTAGAAAGCATAAAAATACAAATTCATATATTTCAAAAATGTAAATGAGGTATATAAAATTGTTATATTTTTTTCTCCTATAATTCACAGAAACATATAGCCAACACAATTTTTGGTGTAATTAAAGATCTGTTGCATAATCTAGAGATAATTTATGTATGTTCTTTGACTTATGGTCCAATATAGTTTTATTTTTTATATTATTTATAATGTTCAGCTAAAAGCATTTTTTTTTTGGAAGTTTTACCAAAATCTTGAAAAAAATAAGTTTATAGCTTTTATGCAAGGACCTGCTATTCATATAAAAAATTCTAAGATTGTTTAATGTATAATTTGCAGATTTTAATAGAATTATGTTAATAAGATTCATGCAATCCATTTCTAAAAAAATATATTAAATGATTATTCAGTTTTAATTAATGCTGATATTCTTAAAAATGTATATAATAATATGTACTTTTGTATAACTGCCTTAACAATTAATAAACTATATTAAATCATAATATTTTGCCACCAAATCAATTCTTAATGATTTGAGAATAGCTAAAATTAATATTTTTTTATCTATTATGGTTTTATATATATACACTATTTTTTATATTTTACTATAGTTTATTTTTAATTTAAATTTGTATTTATTTTGTGAAATTTTATTTTAAGATTATCATGATCAATTTAATAAATTAGGTGTTTCATTTATCATAATATATATATTATGAAAGTTTGTTCAGATTTATTTGCCCTTTGCTAAAGAAAAGTGTTTCATAAGTATTTTTATGCAGGCTAACATCAATTAGGTGTTGAATATCTTTTTTATGAAAATAATGACCGTAAATTACCACTAGTAGAAATGGAAGAATAACACCTTCCATTGAAATACCTCCTAAAATTCTTGATGAGGTTCGTAGCATGTAAAACAAAACAATGCAATAATATAATAACATTGAAAGTGGAATTTTAAAGGATTAATTTTGTATTAATTTTTTCATTATCATTTTATTATTATTATTATTATTATTATTATTATGATTTCTTGTAGCAGTTGTATAATGGAGTACCCTGTGAAAAAATTGATAGAATTTAATAGAATTGATAAAATTTCCTGACTTCCCGGTTTTGTCACCATCTGGTTTAATGTATCATCAAAGCCACTATAATACAATATTATGAATAAATACTTTGTCATATTAAATTAATTGACAAAATGTATGAATGATTCCGAAGTTTTGGTATTAAAAATTCATACCTTTGTAGATAACAGGACAGAATCATCCAGACTTCATCCTGCTTCTTCTGCATCTGGCAAGCCACACAAAGAAACAACAAAACACAGTCCAAAATCTAGTCCAAAGAGTCGTTCTAGAAGTTCTTATTCTAAGTGGACTAGTGTACATACTGGAAGAAATACTTCTACTGCAATGGATCTGCATACAGAGCACATAAATGTTCAGAAAAGTACCATCACACAAACCCATTCATCTCACAGTTTGAGGATCGTACCCCCACCAACTACTCTCCATTCATTTACAAAACATTCTGTTCCTCCTCAACAGTGTGACTCGAATTCTCGACAACAATCTGGCCATCAATCTAGAACGGAAGTTCCACATGAAAATTCTTTGAGAAGACATATTCAAAATATTTTTCATCGCAAAACTGCTGAGGTAAGTTTCATTTATTTTCTAGACAAGTGATATGTTTGTCACTTTAACTGTACATATTATCATCACTTTCAATTTGTTTACTTATAAACTCTTAACAGAAAATAATTAATCTACAAAGTGAAAATCAATAATAAAATGAAATACTTTACTAAAAAGAAAAAAAATCTTAAACATTTCACATTTTGAATAGATGAAAAAAAAAAAGATTAGAAAATAATATGCATACACACACACAATCATGAACATATTCGGATCTGTTATTTAAAATATCTTTTGTTGTATTAAGCAACTATTTTTTAAAAATTATATTTTGTATCAGTATTTAAACTATACATTTATAAATATTTTGTTATTAAAAACCTGAACTGATTTGAACTATGGGATAAAATTATTTATATAATTTTAAGTTTATGCAATATTTAATGGTTAAGAAAGATAATTAAAAAATTTATCTCTGAAAAACATCTAAATTTTAAAATTGAAATTTCTTAATATCTCTTTATTTATTTTACTTAAATTTCTTCATATAGTTCCATATTTTAAAGGAATAATGACATTAAAATAAGTTATGCTACATAATATTTCTAACAAATTATTTTAACTTTCATGTATTCATTATTTATTAAATTTAATAATCATATCATTTAAAAAGTATTTATTGGATATTGCTTAATTAAAAAAATATTTATATTAATGATACTTTTCTAAAGGAATCGAGAGTCTCTCCTTACCCTCCAATGATGAATCCCAGCGATTCAATAATCTACAGAGGCCATAACAACACTCTTTCTTCAGTCACAGTCAATTCAGACACTGGTGGTCCTCCCAGATGCATGAGCTGTGGATATGCTGATGCCAAGTTTATTTGCTCTGGTTGCAGAAAACAGTGGTATTGCAGTGCTAAATGCCAGGTTAGTTCAATAGTGTGCTGATCAATTACTAGGCGATACTTCAAATTTTGAATTCTTAGAATATGCAAACAATAATTTATTAGTGATATAATTACAGTTGTTTTAATGTTTTACTAAAGGCTTTATAATGCTACTGATGCACTGTTAAAAGTAGACATTAAAGTGATATCTAAAAGGAAAGGATGTATTATACCAATAAGTGCATTTGATTGTTAAGTACCAAACATTAAGATCAATTTTATTTCTATAGTTCAATGATTCCCAAACTTCTTATTTTTGAACTCTTCTTTGTCTTGAACAACGAATGTAAAATTCCAACTCTTTTTCATCACTAAATGTTGTAGATTTATTTAAATGTTTTAGTGATTTAATTAATGTTAGTAACATGTAAATAGCATTTATTTTTTTTTAAATTAAAAATACCAGAACATTCAAAGTGATTAGCTAACAAATGTTGAATTTCATGGGCCATCCATAAAATGAGTAGCCTACTTTTCAGAACTTCCTTTAAAAGTAGTTTGTCATATTAAAATTTTTTTTTTTATAAATTGTTAAAAAGTATTTATTCTTGACACAATAGGAATAGTATTTTATGTAAATAATTGCATATAAAAACTGATATTAACTAAACAAATATTGTTAGATACCAACTAAAAGAAAAAACCAGGCTCGCATGTTATGAATTGAATCCAGATTTTTAAATTTGAAATCTGGAATTCCCTATAAATTAAGTGTCATTAGTAGTAATTTAAAAATTCATAGCAATTAAAAGCTTATCCTCATCAACAGATTCTTCCATATCATTTTAGTTCATTTCCTAATAGATGCAAGACAATTAAATTTTATCTGTAGGAAAATCTGTTATATTTATATGAATTTATCTGGTATCTACTCATTATCTGTAGAGGTTGCATCTCACATTTTTAAAACCATTGTCAGCTAATTTTGAAGGAAGACTTTATCGCTGATTTTTCCTTCTAAAGAAACAATAAACTGTTCAATAAAACAAAAAACAAAACAACATTAGTTTGATTATTATATCATTTATTATTCAATATACATATTTGATTTTTTTGAAATTTATTTTCTATTTTTCTCTCTAAAAACAACTTTTATTAATTTATTATTGCCCTTATTTTTCATATAAAAAAACGTCATGTTTTGTGTAGTGGGCTATTACCTTAATAAAGGATTTGGCTGTTTAAATTTTTATTATTTCCTTTAATATCGAATGTTTTTACTAAAAAATTCTATATTAAAGGAAATAATAAATGATTATGATTATGTATGTCAGCTGATATTTTATACTCGGATAAAACAAATTTAAATATTTACTAAACTGATCAAATAAATTATTAATGATTACTCATAAGAATATATTCTTTTTTATTGGTTTAATATATATTATCATATACTAGTGCACATCATGCATCTATTATTTATCTCTTAATTATTAAAAAACATAATAGTGTCTAAACAAACGATAATGATGAATTTTAAAATACAGAAGGAACCATTCATTTGTAATCTTTATTATTTAAGCTTCTATAAGCAAGATTCAAATGAATGTAATGATCAAGTATATTCCTGAAAATTTTTCTAATAAAAGTAACTTGTATTTGGAATGAGATAGAAAAAAAAAAATCCAAGAAATAATAAATTTGTTTTAAAACTAAATTATGCATTAAAAATCAACTTATCACTGAAATGAAAATAATTCTTTTTATCATGAAAATTTCTGAATGCATTAAAATATTTATGTGAAATTTTTTATTTTATTTTACTAAATGTTTTTAAATTTTCTTTTATTAGACTGATGACTGGCCATATCATTCCACTGCTTGTTTTGCAAGTCAGTATAAATCAAGTGAGAATTCCAACTACTCATAACCAAACAAGGAGAACTTTTGAATAAAAACCACATTCTATTAAATATGGGATCACGAAAAAAAAACTTTTATCCCTTTTCGTTTGATAGAATTGTGTTGGGAATTAACATAAACAAACATGTTTTAGACAATATCATGGTTCATCGTAAAGTGAAAACTTTTTTTATGATAAACCACATGCTGTTCTAGTATTATGTGTCTACTAAGTCATATGATTGTGCTCGTTGTATTTTTATTTGTAACTTATCTGATGGTGACACTTAATCATTTCAATGTATATCTTAAATAGTCATATTATAGTTTAATCTAAATAAAACTTTTTTGATAGATATTATTATAAGTCAACAAAATATAAAGGGTGTCCCATATTTAGTAGTTATTTTTTGGCAACAGGGGATGAACTATGTCCAATTTACCTTAATTTTTCGGCAATAAATGAATACAACCATACATTATTCTTTATATTTCAGTATATATAATAGTCTGACCACAAATCGCATGGATACCTGGCAAGCTGCCAAGTTTGATGGATTCAAAAAGAGTAACAGGGAGGAAATTAACAGATTTTAGAGAACAGATTTTAATGGCCATAACAATTTAAAGTTTTTTTATAATTTAAATTTTACATATGACAATAAAAGAAAACTAGATGAAACAAATTCCATATTACTATACATTTTTCTTTCAAAGCAGCATTGTACAGCATCTAACAGATAAGCATCCCTAAAAAGTAATTGATTTGTCTGTTTCCGTTGTTAAACCGGATGTTATCATTCCACACGATCCCTGGTCGGACTATATATACATATAAAATATAAAAATTGGGAGAAGTGCAAGATTTATATTTTAATGATATCGGTTAAAAATAAGTTGATTGAAAGTGGTTTTATTAGATTCCAGTTCTTGTATATATATATACATATTCTTGTTCATATAGTGCCATTTTTTAGAGCATGGATTTAGTTTGCAAAGAATTTTAAGAAAAGTATTGTGTTTTTATTTTATTTTAGTTGTTTATGTATGTAAAATATTTCTCATTATCTATTGATAAAAACTTTCAGAATTGCTAACAATTTTTTAAAAAAAGAATTCAATATGGGTGTATTTAGTTTTTTACATGAATTTTGAATCTCTGTTAAATTCATTAACCCTTTCTAATGTGTTCAATTATCTCATGGAAATTAAACTTCAAAAATATCACATCAGTTCATAGAATCCAATCACAATCTTTGTTATTAATTTTTTTTAATCTACATCGATTTCATTGGTTTATCAGGAAAAAAAAACACTTCTTAAATGAATGCACTCATATTACATCTATGCATCCGTAATTTATGATCATTTTAACATTAAACAATTTTTTTTTTTTCTCCTTGTAAATGATGTTAATGAGAAATGAAATAAAACTGAGCTTTTTATTATGATAGATAAATAACATTGTGGTCCAAAGAAGGCAATTTTAAATCTAAAAAAAAAAAGAGGAAGGTGGAAAAAAATAGTGAATGCCATTTTATAGACCTGTTACTGTGTATATATTATCTATTAGTCATTTCAAGCACTGAGTGTTATTTCATTGTTTTTGGCACAGTGTGAGCTTGTTCCGTAAACAAATTCTTTGGTTTTTGTTGCTTCATCCTTGCTCTTTAGTGCCCCAACATAGAAGTGGATGTTTTAACATGCGTTTGTTGTTAAATTTATTAAAATGCATAGTATAGCTGCCAATCTTCCTGAAAATTAGAGATTTTACTATAATGCAGTTTTCTACAAAAAGTGGTGAAAAATGCACTGGTGCATTGGCAATATTTTTTTATAAACTTGCGGAAGAATGAGGAATTTTCGTTACAAGGAAGGAATTTTCTTTTCTTGAAATTTATTTTGAAAATTGAGAAGGTAAGATGTTTGAAAATTTGTAAATAAAATTACAAGTTATAAATTCTTTATGATGTTCAAATTATAAATTCTTTATAATGTTTGAAAATTACAAATTTTTTATAGTAAAAATTATATAAATTAAGAATAAAAGCAAGTTAACCTACTGTGTATGGTTCACGTCGCTGACTAACAAAAATTGAATGTTTTCAAATCAAAGTCAAGAATTTTCACTGCAGTATTTCATTATTAAAAAAAAAAAAAAAGTAATTATAGTCCAACCACCAATCGGATGGAAAATTACCAAGCAGACATGCCAGAATTCAAAAAGAGTAGTATGATAAGGGAGGAAATTTCATTTAAGAGGGATTTTAATTACAATAAAAAGTTAAAAGAAAATTTCAGATTAGACAATATCAAAAGAAAAAAATCCATACTAACTGTATAAAATTTTTTTTGAAGCAATATTACAACATGCCTATCTTATTAGCATCCTAACAAGCCATTAATTCATCTGATTTTGTCACAAAACCGAATGTTTACCATTCCATGATCGGACTAAACTTGCTGTTTAACTAAGTAAAGCGAAATATATTGAAGCCATGTACAAAATATTAGTAAAATTTTTATGTAAAGAATGTTTTTTTTTTACCCCTGTTGTATAAATTCATTTGAATCATGTAACATTTAAGAAATACTTTCAAAATTTGTGTTTTGGCAGCTATAGTATAGCAATATAATTTGTAAAGTAGTCAATTTGAAATGAAATACCTGTTGATAAAATGTATAATCCCATTTATAATATGTTTGTACAAAAAAATGTGTATTTTATTATTTCAAATGTTGTTTTTTTGTAGATATGTAGATTAATGTAAACAGAGAACAATTTTTCTTCTATATGGAAATGTTTATCAGAATGCATTGATACTGGGGAAATAATTATTAAATATTTAAGTTTCCAAAAAGAAACATCAAACTTATTTATTTAATTTTAAATATAGTTTAGAAAATAAACAAAATTTTCACTTATTTCATTAAGTACATAAGATTCCTATATAAAATAAAAAGTTTTATCACAGAATTTTTAAGTAATTGAAGCACTAATTGAAAATAAAATATTGAGACATAAGATTTAACATTACTTGAATCAAAACTGAATGTTATAACTATCATGAATATTAATTTTTTTACATGACCAAAATATAAATTTAACAATATAAATTGTATTCAGTTTGAGAAGTTGAATATAAAATTAAATAAATGAAAGTTAAAAATACATTCAGACTAGTAAAGCAAAAATTTTCTTTTTAAATGAAGGAATGTTTTTTTCTTTCAGCTTTTCTAAGAGTTAAATGGAAAATAATTTTATTTATTAAAAAAAAAAAGAGTGAGCTAAAATAGGAGTAAGATTCTCTAAATTTTTAAATGCATACTTTAAATCTAAACTGTGTGGTCCCACAATGAATATTCAAAACAAACCAAAGCTGACATGTTAAATGATTTGTTCTCTGTAATCTTTCTAGGTGAACACCATGTTTAGATTTGTGTCACTCTTGTATCTGGGGGGAGAATACATGCTTTTGTGTGCCACTTATGAATTGTTATTCATCATGTATGAGCTGTATTTGTTTCTTGTGCATATATTGTGTGTGCTGCTTGTGCAATATGTTGGCATCATAAATGTAAAGATAAATAAAGTCTAATGTTATTCACATTCTCTCTTTTTTCCATAAAAATAATCTTAAAATCTTAGGGCCTGATGGCCGAATGGCTAGCGCTCCGGAGTTCGGTACCACAGGTATCGGGTTCAAATCCCAGCGTTGCCATGGGTGTTTGTAGTGGTTCAGAATCCACTTTAAGTCGTAGGTCCCGGTCCTAACAGGATCGTAGAGCGTTGCGGGGGCATTGTTACTCCGCGTCCGTGCTTACCATCAAGTTACATGCGCCCCTGGGTAATGCAAAGTGAGTAACATCGGTGCAGCCCTTATGGCGAAAGATCACAGTCTATTTGCCAGCTGCATTAGAAGAAAAAAAAAAATCTTTTAAATAAATGATAGATTCATCACTAAGGTGATAAATGTATCATTTATTTAAAAGATTTACTAAGAATTAGTTAACATTTCAAATTACTAAAATGAAATTAATATTGAGTAAACTAGTAATTTAGAAAATTTTATTATATTTGTAGCAAATAAATGCTTGTAATATATGAATTTTACCTTGTCCATTTCAAAATAAATAAATCATTTTAAATTCTGACATATATACCATACAAATTTGTCATAAAAAGTTCCCTTTATATTAAATGTAATATGTTGTCAGAATATTTCCTAAACGACAGATTATCTTTAGTAGCTTACTTTAAAACTACATTAAGCAATACAATGTGTTACAGAAACTGTGAAAAAAATTGCCCTGATTTACAGTTACTGTAATAGTTACCTGACTTTCTGCCTATTCAGAATCACTGTATGTGTACAATATAAATTATTAAAAACACTTTTACAAATAATTTAATATGAAAAAGATAGAATATATTTATGAAAATATATACTTGTGTGAAATTTAATTTAAAAAATCTTAAGAAAAATATATTAAAACTACATATTACATTTCTTATATGTAAAAAATACTGGAAATTTTAACAAAATGATGAATCTATTTTAAATCCAAAGTTAGTGTAAATAAATATTGAAATGTATCACTAATGATGTTTCAAAGGTTATAAGAATATTCAATGAAATTTGAATAGAATCTATATAAAAAAATCTACTTGTCTTATTAAATCCATTAAGATGCATTAAAAATATTCAGAAGAATGGTTTAGTATTTTTTTTTTAGTATTAGTTTATATAGAACTCATAAAAAGTTTTTTGTTGCTCTAAAATACACAGAAAATTATGGTGAGATAATTGTGGAATTACTAGAAATAAAAATAATAAAAAGAAAATTTCATCGGGTATTTTTTAAATATAGTTTTGCAATTGCAATTAGAAATGAATCTGTTTAACATTAAAAAGAACGGGTTGATAGATGAAAAAATTTGCTTCAAAATTGAATTTTCAAATAAATTAGTGTAATGCTATACAAATTTAAAAACAAATATTTATTATTTTGCTTGTATTATTTACAAATTTGTTAAGATACCATAAAAAATCAATGGATCCCCACACTTCTTCAAATGCAGTACATAGTTTTGGAACAAGTCCCAGCAGCAGAGAGTGGGTATTGACTGATGGCAATAGTCTCTTCTGCATAATCTGCATTGACCTATTGAATATTGAGGGAAAAAAATATTTTTTATAATGAAATAACATGAATAATAAATCTAAACGAAAATCTACAAATATTGTATGCTATATATCTATAAATATTGCAATGCATATTTATTGCAATAAAGCATTAACCTACAATTTAACCTTAAAATAAATGATTTTCAGCATTTTTATATCAATTTAGTTTATTTAAACTTTTCAAATTACAGCCGCTAATAGTCAAAACACTAAAATAATCAAGTTCCTTCATTTTAATTACTGTACTATTTTATAGAAATAGTAATAATTTTAGATTCACAATTTGCTAAAATTAGCAGAATAATGTACATGTTAGATAATAGAATTGGGGTGGGGGAGCATTATTACAGTATAAGCACAATCAATAATTAACCACTAGCAATAGCAAAATGAATACCTATACTAACAAAAAATAGAATATTATGAATAAAAATAAGAAATTTGAGGTAAGAGAATTTCCAATTAGATTTATATTTTTCACCATAATATTAAGATAAGGAAAATTTAAGAAACAAAAATAGTGACATATTTTTTTTTTTTTTTTTTTTTGTGGTGTATTTAACTTGCAGTAAAACTCAGATTTTACATAATAAAACTACACATAAACCCTACTTTACATGATACAAATGTTCTAAAAATTGTGTAAAACAAACTGCTGATCTTACTATCAATTACTGACAATAAAATTCGATTTTTCATTTTTTTAATATTATCGATTGAAACAAGGGAGCAATTTTCCAAATTCTTAAATACAGATTTTTTCCTAATGTAGACTGGGTGAATCATTTGAAAGTGAATACAAATAACAAAAAATTAATTTTGTATCTCTGTTCAACATAATACTAAATTTCCATATAAAAACTAAAGCATAATTTTATAAACATTAATAAATATAAAATATGTGTAAAATTTAAAGATAAGATAAAAAAGACTGGTGAAAGAAAAATAAATTTGAGTAAATTGCAACTTATAGCTAGTTCAAAATAAAGTTTTAGATTGTATGATATATTTATTAATGAAGTGTGTGATGACTTGATTGCCAAACAACTAAGAAATACTGTAATTCTATGAAATTGAATAAGTTCTAAAAATATAATTTAAAAATTTTTTTTTTACTGGTAAAAGCATTTTTTAAATTTAATTTTTAATTAATTAATTTAATTTAATTTTTTTATATATATCGCAGTTAAATATAAATGTTTAAAAAAACTTACCTGTCCATGAGCCATTGCTCCTACAGTAATTGCAATAGGCTCATCTGATGGAACCAATTCTCTGGGCCTAACGACTTTTGTTGCAGAAAAGGATGTGCAAAATTTTTTGCAGCCAACTGGTAAATGATCAGTAATTGGATTTTTTTTTTATTACCTATAGAGAAAGAAAAACAAAACATTTACATAATGTTGTGTATCTATAGAATAAAGAATGTTTTTCTTTAACCAACATAAAAAAGAAAAAACATTAACGGAAAGTAAAAACCATCCAGCTAAAGAAGGAATGAGGCGATTATTGAGTGAAAGAATCAAGATCACTATATAACAATACAAAATCACATATTGGTTTAATGTAATCACAGCAAAATCTGCCAACCTGGAGCTTGAGTGGATTAAGTAATATTATTGTACAACATATAACCATGCTCCGATCTTACAAATCTTATTTTAACTATTCATGAAAATGGATATAAAGCATGGGGAAGAAAGCAAGGATCCCTTATATCAATAAAAATGTGAAAACAGGTGGTAATTCAGTCATCATAAGCACTATGTTGTGTAGGAACAACTGCTAATCATTTATGCTTCTAGAATAATTTTTAACAGGAAAGAAATATACAGATTCCAATGCAATTCTATATAGCTTCCATTGCAGCCAGAAATATATAGCTTTTATCATAGCTGCTTTTCAAACAGTGATGGTTTTTCTAACAGGAAAATGATCCTTTTTATTGATACATTTTCTGAAATTGGTTTGACAGATATTCTACTGAATTTTAGGTACTTTAAAGCTAAATGTCCATAATACTTAAAACCCCCTAAACACTTATCTAACAATATCCAGATTTTAATAAATGCCTATAAACAACATATGTGGCACATAATCAGAGATAATTTTATTAGACACATTTACATTTATTACATTAGACAGGTATATATATAATTTTAGAATCTTTATAACACACAAGCTAATACATATATCATACTTACATGCAATTTGGTGAAATATTAACAAATATTTAATAAAAAAAATTATTTAAAGTAAAAACCATACATAGACAAATTATATATTTAACAGCTTACTTCTTAAATATACATAATAAAATCTCTATAGAAAAAAAAAAATTACAATTATTCAAAGAACATAAATTTATAAATCTAAATACAAAACTTACTTTCATTAATCTTTGATTACCATCAGAAGATCTAATTTTTTGAGTTTAAATAAAAGTTGCACTGAAAAAAAAAAAAAACCTTATTAATTTTAATTTTAAAAAGTGAATATGCTCAGTATTCAATAAATGATTATTTAGCATTTATCACAAGAAACATAAAATAGCAATAGAGGAATAAAAATTATACATTAATACTATTCTATTATTAATTTGTCATCAATATCATTGTAAAAACTATTATACACATTTAATGATCAATAATTTTCTTCTATGCAAACACTGCATAGTTTGAAAAGGTATAAAAATTAAATAAAAGATCAATAATTAGATTTATCCAAGGAGTACACTACCCTTACATCTTACAAAAATCTCATTTAATGAATAGATAGTATTAAAAATGTTATGATTTTGAATAGGAAAATAAATTTATTTTCAATTACTTCAAATTTTATTTTTCTACCTACTAACAAACAACTTTGCATTTCTGCATAAAATGCAATCAAGTTTTAAATATATACATAAGTGATTGTCTATTTGTATTTCCTAAATCATAAAAAACAAAACTATAAAGCATAGAAATTCAATTTTTTTCAATGAATTAATTATTCTTTAATATCTAATTTTACATTTTCAATTAATTGTTATTTAAATATTGTGGAAGTTTGATACATTATATGATATCTACTCAAACAATGGGCAATCAGGTTATATTTGTTAATAAATAAATAAAAAAATTTTATAACATGCAGTTTATATTAATTATATTATTTAATTTAAATCTCTTTTCCTAAAAATTCACATGTAAGAAAATACCAATTTAAGCATAATATCAATGTACTGCTTATAACTTACCCATTAAAGCAGCAAAACGTTTGAACGTCCTTGGAATTCTAGTCTGAGGATTGATTTCTATGAGAATGTTTTTTTCAGTATGAATAAAAACTTGAAGTAAGCCAGCTCTATTTAAAGGACTGTCAAACAGCATCAATAAACACTGGAAACAGGGGAAAAAATATTATAAAGAATAAATGTATACAAAAATTAATTTTGGGTGAATGGAGCTGATTAAAATAATGAATATAAACACATTTTCACATGAAATTAAGTTAATTAAAATTTAAACTGACAAACAAGAATTTTTTTTAAAACATAATTTCTTAATCCATGAAGATTTTTCTATACATCAGTTTTTCTATGTTAGAAAAACAATTATGGATGCATAAATCTAGCTAATATGAAGAATTTTTATTACCAGGAAAAAGAAAAATCGAATCAGAAGATTATTAGGAAAAAAAAAAAAAAAGATGTGTTATAAGGCAGATTATTGTCAAGAATCTTTAAACAAATGAAACCAAAATTGTCTTTTAAAAAAATGCAATAAAAAAAGTATTTAACACATAATTTAATTTGCTGAAGCACATACAAAATCAAGTTGAAATGTAATAACCTAAAAAAGATACATTTAAGAATTTTTTTGTAAAGGATTTGATAAATTGATGGAATACTGCTACAATTATAATTATGTTCTCATAATTCACTGTATGATGCATTATGTTCTCATAATTCACTGTATGATGCAATGAATGCCTAAATGTGAAAATTATGTAGCTAAATAGAACAACACATATTCATTCATGCATATACTTTTAATGAATTTAATTTTTATATTAAAAGGAAAAATTTTTTATTAACAAGATTCCTATTTCATTCATTAGCTAAAAAATTGGTATAGTTTGTCTTTTATAAGATGCATGAATTTCCTAAATTCAAACAAAAATCATATAATAATATTTTATATTCAAACAAAAATCTGTTATGAATCTGTGTTGATTCTTTGATATTTTTAAAAACCCATTAATAATCTAAATATAAAAATATATATCTCCATACAAAATTTAGGGAATAAAGATTTATGGAAGAACAAAAGATTTGTATCTTTTAAACCATCACATTCATATTTCTCTTGATTTATTTTAGTTTAAATAATTTAAATCAAAGGTTTGTGAAATAAATGATAACAAGCACACACACACACAAAAAAAACCTCCACATGAAAAATTTACAATATTTTCTTTTACCTATCATTTACTTGTTTATCTTTTTTTTTTTTTATTTTTTAAAAGTAAAGTTTTGTTTTTGAAAAGTAAATATTATAAAAAAGCAGAAAACTAATAAATATATTGAAAATAGATAAACATATTAACGATAAAGTGTACCTGGTGAGTGATATCTGGACGACATAATTTACCATCCTTCCTTTTTTTCAACATACTTATATGATCTTCACTATTTAATAATTCATGATCCTTTCAATCTGAAAAGTTTAAGTTTATAGATTTAAAAAAAAAAGTAAAATTATAAAAAGATTTTTAACTAATAGACTAACAAAACAGATATCAAATTATACAACAAATATAACCAACAAACTCATTTGTTGATTAAAAATATACTATTATAAATTACATTTAAAAAAAACTTTTAAACAGATTTCATAATAATGCTGAACATTATAGTTTTATTTCCATTATGGCAATTTATTAATTAAAGTTATCAAATTAATAATTTCCATCTTAATATATATCATTCATGATTCTATACATACATAACAAGAGGTTAAAATTTTTAATTCTATGTATTTCCTTTAAAAATATTGCTAGTTTAAAATTTAGCATTTTATATTCAAAATATTCATTTTACATTTCATTTTATCTTGTGTTGCAAAGGTAAAATAAAAGTTATTATTATTTCATGTAAAGTTGTTTTATTATTAAACATGGTAACATAAATACTTAATAAAAGTATTAGCATTGATTTTTAATTCTTAAATTTTTTAAAATTGTTTATTTTGACATTCTGTTGCACGAACTAAAACAAAGCTGTAAAAACAATGTAAGAAAAACAAAGCTGTTGTAAATGCAACATTGTTGTATAGTTGCTTTTTAATTGAGTACCCAATCTCTTTTTTGACACCATGGCAAAAATAGAAAAAAAAAAAATCATTACTTCCTGGGGATCCATTCTTAAACAATGATTCTATCAAATCGTACACTTACAAGCAAGAGATTGCTTTTTTACATGAAATATTTTGAATAGTATATCCCTGCAGTAGTTTTATTAAAATTAAATCTATCTTTTGTACATACAGTGGGCCACAAAATTGAGTATACGCCTTAGAAACTTAGAGACTTTTTGCAATTACAAATTAAATATTGCTTTAAGATGATTGAATTTTTACCTTATATACTTTAGTCTATGCTTTACCGTACTATACTTATAAAATTGTACGTTTATTTATTTTTTACGAAAAAAAAAAGATCTGAGACGAGAAGAAAAACAACACCACAAAAATAAGTATACACCTTTATTAATTTCCTTTTAACGTACAAATTAATATTTTGTTGCATAATCTTTTGCTTGAATTACAGCTTGTAATCTTCTGGACATAGATTCTACTAGTGTTTTAGTGTTTTCAACAGAAATTTAAGCCCATTCTTCTCTCAGAACCTTCTTGAGAACTTCCTTGCTTGTGATTTCGTACTCATGTACAGCTTTCTCTAATTGCGACCACAAATTTTCGATGACGTTTAGGTCTGGAGACTGGGCTGGAGTGTGTAATTGCTTCTTGCAGTGGTACAGCAAGTATAACTGCACAATCTTTGCTGTATGCTTGGGTCGTTGTCCTGCTGGAATATGAAGCTTGACCCAAGCCCCAACTTACTGGCACTTTTTTCAAGTTATCGTTTAAAATCCCCAAATATACATGTTTGTCCATAATACCATCAATAAAAGCAAGCTCTCAACTCCTCCAGCCGACATACAACCCCAAACGAGGACAGATCCACCTCCGAACTTGACTGTCTTAATGGTGTTTTTAGGTGCCAGTGCTTTCCCAGCTTCACTCCATATTTTAAATCGTCCATCGCTTCCGTAAAAATTAAACTTACTTTCGGCAGGAAATATTACAGTGTTCAGAAAGAAATAGGCTTTAAACGATGTTCTTTGGCGAAATTCACTCTCTTTTTGTCTATTCAAATACTTGATGAGTGGCTTTTGTATTGGTGTATGGCCATGAAACCCATATTGGTGAAGGTACGTCGAATTGTTTCAACTGAGATCTTTTTCCGATTGTAGAGAACATCGATAAAGCTAGTTTAGCGGCACTCACCCTCGGATCTTTCTTTACTGAGTGAATGATCTTCCTCTTCGATGTAGTACTCAGTATTTCTTTACGTCCTCTTCCAGGAATAATGGCCACAGATCCATTTTTTTTATACTTCTGTAGCATTTTTTGGACACAACCTTGAGTTACACCAATCAACGAAGCGATTTCTCGAAGAGATTTGCCCTCTTTTAGACCATTTTACAACCAATAAATGCTCAGATTCAGTAGTCTCTCTACGAGCTCATTTTACGATTTTTTTAATGAGGAAAAAATACTATTTAAAAGCGTTGAAGTGCAATAGCGCGTGTTATAAGCAGCAGCTACTCCTGAAACTCTTTAAAGAAAATTTGAAACTAAAAAAAGTGGTGGCATAATTTACAAACATAAGAAGTGTATACTCAATTTTGTGGCATGGTTTTCTATCTTTTCTTCGAATCGCTTTTTTTTTCATAATAAATAAGTTAACTATAGAATTGTGTTATTATAGGATGGTAAAGCAGAGGTTAAAGTATCTAGGATAAAAAAAAAATTATCTATTTAAATCAATATTTAATTTGTAATTGGAAGAAGTTTAAAAGTTTTAGAGGTGTATACTCAATTTTGTGGCTCACTGTACATATCAGCGATTAATTGCTCATAGTAACTTCAATGCATTTTAATATCAAAGACTGATCACTCAAATTAAACCACCCTCATATTGATTTCCATTTCAAAATTTTCACTCCCTTAACAGTGATGTGGCTGAAATTTACAGAAAAAATATTACTATTTTTCATATTATATAATTTAATCTTTTAATATAAATTGATAAACTAAAAGAGTTAATGAATTTCTAATTAATAGAAATTTCCTAACCATTTTGAAAATATATTTAACCATAATTTATGGTAACATTAAGTCTTTAAACTTATGATTAAAATTTTTTTATTGCTCTTGCATGACTCTTCATTTTTAAAAAGTCATTATTAATAAGAATAAAATAAAATTCATCATTACTATGGATAAAAGTGAAATTCATAATTATAAGAGATTATAACTGCTCTGCTATTCCTCATAAAAAAAAAGTTATGCAAGTATACATAGTAAGTATAATATAAAGATTTTTCAAATTATTTGTTACAATAGCTAGGGAGAAAAATTGAAACTGTTGAGCAAAAACTACTGGTAATTTTTGTATCAGATTAATACAAATAATATATAAATAAGATTTAAATTGAAGCAATATACCGATTACAAATGTCATAGATTTAACATCTAAACATTATCAAAAAGTTAAGAAAATTATTATTGATAATATGATAAATTAAGCTACAAATGAGAAAAAGGTCTTCAAATTAATCTGTTTATAATATTTTTTATATATTTATGTACAAAATAAAGTACAATAAAGAAAAGAACAAGAAAAGAAATTACTTTTACAGTTTCCAAATTGGCCATTTCTAATATGATTATCAATCGTTTATCTTGCTTTTTTATATGCATTGGAACATTTTTCTTTGATTTTTCCTCTTCTTCATCAGAAGAATGATCTACAAATTCATGAGCTCGTTTTTGAGACATTTTAAAAAACAAGTTTTAATTTGATTTGATCGGTACTTTGCGATCACGTTTTTACTGCAGAGAAATTAAAAAAATTGGTTTACAAACAGCAAACCGGCTAAAAGTTGAGTTGTACTTTGCATACATCTCCTTATTTAATAATTTATTTTATTTAAAAATAATATATATATATATTTCCGCTTTTAGCGCTAATATGCCTTGAAGGTAATATTAGTTCATTTAAAGCTTTATTAAATTTAAATTTAAAATGAGAATAATTCAATCAGAAGATAAATGCATACCGCAAGGATATTTTGTAAAAATATATTTTTCATATGAGAAGAAAGTTTAGAAGAAATTTTCTTGTAAGTATTATTACAAATCATTTTAAAAATTAAAATTAAAATAAAAAATGTATAAGCTTTAACGTACATTTTTAGAAAAGTTAAATTTTTACTAAGACTAAAAATACGAATGTCATGAAAAACATTAATTTAGAAACTTGAAATTAAACTTTACTAAAACTTTTTATGTAAAATTATAGATATTGCAATAAAAATTTGTAATTTGTATTAAATGATCAGCTAAATGTTATTCAGTGAT
Organism: Caerostris extrusa; assembly: GCA_021605095.1. Taxonomy (NCBI): domain Eukaryota; kingdom Metazoa; phylum Arthropoda; class Arachnida; order Araneae; family Araneidae; genus Caerostris; species Caerostris extrusa. Next base: position 12,573 of record BPLR01005242.1, on the reverse strand, counting down.
CTATAGATTTCTGTCAGCGTATAGCTGTAGCGCGACTAATAAAGCAACTAATATTAAAGATAATGCTTTCATGCTGCCATCTATTAATATAAATGTATACTAATTTAAAATAACACGTGAATATTTTTAATTACATATTTATTTTCTTTCAGTTTCCATAAAAAGTAACATTTTTCAATTTTCGCAATGTAACTGAATAACAACTAAAGGCTTTTCTCTAATAATATTTTTACTTTTTACTTACAATTTTCTGTAAAACATCTTTTTAAACTTTTTTTTATGATCTGAAAATTTTAGACTGTTTTATTCATTAAAAACTGGACATTTCTTAAATAAAACTAGATTTAGAAGAGGAAAAAAAAAGAGAAGAATAAATTTTTGTTAAAAAAAATTATTTATTTATTTTTAAAATAATTTTTCCGTAAGTACTATTACAGATTATTTTAACAATAAACATTAAAAATTAAACTAATAAAATATATAACCTTTAATATATATATATATATATATATTCAGAACAGTTAAAGTTTTACGAAGATTAAGTATATGAATGTTGTAATGAAGTATATTAATTTAAAAACTTGAAAATAAATTTTGCTAAAAAACATTTTTCTTTTAATCGGATCAATGTATGATTCTTTTTAATCTAAGAAAATTTAAAAGAAAATTATATTTATTGATATGTTGCTATTAAAGATTATAAAAATATCAAATAATTTTTAAAAATTTAGGTGAAATAAAAACTTTATTGTTCTACTTGTTTTTTTATTGATAATTTTAGTTCGCTAAATCTAATGATTAATTGTTTTAGGCATTTTTAAATTCATGATGTTTAAATAATTTTAGAATTGAATATTTTTCTAAACAAATGAAAAAACTTCAATAATTTATTTATTAATACATTGTGTTTTAATTATTGTAGAGATGAAAAAAAGTTGTTTTAAAAGGTCTATCTTTTCGTTTTTAGTTTTAGGCTTTCAAAAAGGATAAATTTTAGATTCATTATTATTTCAATTCCTTCTATTAGCTCACACTCTCCCTATATATAACTTGTTCAAATTTTCAATCGTTCATAAAATACCTTTTATTCATCCACTCAACTTCAAATGCATTTTTTTTGAACTTGTAGTGGATGACACTGAATGTTGATACAGTTTTTTTAAATATTAATTCATGAAATAAATTTAATTCATTAACTTTAGTTTTTAGATTTAAGTTTCATGATCTCATCATAGATGGCGCCAGATAAACTTAAAAATGGATGAAAATTATTTATGAAGGACTTTCCGCTATAGAGAGAAAAAAAGTAGGAATTGACTTTAAAAAATTTCTTTTATATTACTTGTTTTTTTCTTCAAGTTCTCAGTTTAAAATGTTTTAAAGAAAACATTTTAAATTTTTTTCTGAAAATAGTCAATTTCTTTCTAATTTAAAAGATTAAAGTAGCTTTAATTATCTATCAACATCTAACAAATAGTTTATGTGCTTTATTAAATAATTTTAAGTTTATCGGGCGCCATCTATTGATAGATACATGCAACTTAAATCTAAAAAAAAAAAACTAAAATTAATTAATTAAATTTAATTAATGAATTAATATTTGAAAAACTGTATTAACATCCAGTGTCATCCACTACCAGTTCAAAAAATTTATTTGAACTTGAGTGGATGAATAAAATGTATTTTATTAACAATTGAAAATTTGAACAAGATATATATAGGGAGAGTGTGAGCTAATAGAAGGAATTTAAAAAAGAATTTAGTTTACAGAAATAGTCGAATAAGTTTATATTAAACAAACTTAAATGAATTATTTATTGAACTATATTCACTACCTTTAAAAGCTAATTTATTCATAGCAAACTTAAGCCCATAAATTTTATATAAATACTTTTAGTAAGTGAAAAAAATGTCAAATTTTTAGGATTAATTAAAATTTTTTTTTAAATATGAGATCCTGCATTGTTAGTCAAATGAAACAATGTTTTACTTCAAGGTCCATCGATTATGTCTATTAGCTGTAATTTTAAATAGAAAGATTTAAAAAAATCTCAGCTAGTAGATAATTATAAATATTAACAATAATAATAATTTAGTCCTATTTAATTGGACTAAATTTAAGAGAGTTTTTCTAAAAATAATTTTGCAGTTGAGTAAGACAGATCATTTATTTTTTTCTTGTATAATAGTTCTATATTTATTAATTTTTGTAAGTATATCTGTTTATTTATTCCTTAATACGATGACCTCGTATTTCATTCATATATACCACGGAAAATACTCCAAATAAGGGAAGTATAAAACTTTCCAAGAGATTTTTAAGGTTGGCGTCCCACATTTGCGTATTAGGTGATAGAAACATTAAAAAACTCTCTCCAGACAGGCTGATTCGAGACGCTTGATGATAAGAGTCTCAATCGTCATCGAGATTTTTTTAATACGCTTTTATTAGTTTCACCTGTATGTTTAGTTGTAACTGACTCTTTGGGCTCGATTTTTGCACTACTTTAAGTGATCAGATTTAATTTAAACGTTGTAGACTTATCAAGGATCAACAACACTAAAATATTTTGATATTATCTCATCCTGATTAGGATCGCAGGATTAGTGATTAAAACACACAGTCTTTGAAAAGTCATCTTGATCGCGCATCACTTTTTCCCCTGGAGATCTGTTTCTCCTCATACACACTATTTAAGCTGCAAAGAAACATTTACAGACATCTTTCAGAACGAAAACAGTTGATTCTTTTTAAAACGCATTTATATTAGTTTCACATGTATGTTTGTTTGTTTGTTTGCAACTGAGTCTTTGGGCTCGATTTTTGCCTTACTTTAAGCGATCAGATTTAATTTAAACGTTGTAGACTTATCAAGGACCGACGACACTAAAATATTTTTGATAAGTTTATTATCTCATCATGATTAGGATCGCCAGGATGAGTGATTTTATTTTAACTTATGAAGAGCAATTTAACCCATATAGGATGAAAGTACCTAAGACATTGAAACCTCCGAGGGACAGAGGCACAACGGATAACGCGCCTGACTGCGGATCAGGAGATTCCCTGTTCGAATCCCGGCTGGCTCGACATATTCGCATTTAGCCTTTGTTTTTACTCATAATTAAATTATTGTAAGAACTACAGTTCCAGTCCTCCGTACCGGGACCTCATTTAAATATCATAGTTTAAAAACACTAAAAACACGCTTTTAGAGTTATTCAAACTAAAAAGTAAAAAATAATTGTTAACGTAAGAATAAAATTACTGACGAGAAAATGAATGTCACTGTTCTAAAAGCGTGGGGTGCTTTGTATGACATTTAAAACTAACTCTACATTTCGGAATGAAAATAGGGAAAAATTATAACGATTGATATCGAGCACTAAACGCTTTTAGAACAGTGACATTCATTTTCTCGTCAGTCATTTTATTCTTACGTTAACAATTATTTTTTACTTTTTAGTTTGATTAACTCAAAAAGCGTGTTTTTAGTTTTTAATGTATAATTTATTTCTTTTCTGAAAGTAAAGACTCCAAGAAGCGTTACCAGCGGACTCCACTTTGAACTTCCTTGCACAATAATTGATTGATAAAAAGCAATTTTTATATGTTTGATTAATAAGCATCGGATTGTTTGATGGATTACATATGTAATGTCATTGGTTTCTCTGTATGATTCTATAAAACCATCTTCTAAGTCGTTTCCTAAGTATACATTCTATAAAATTATCGAATTAACAACAGTGCATTATTTTTCTTATGATTAATAATGGTAGATATCAATCTTGATTAATAATATCACATTTTCCTTAATAATAATAGATGAAAATTTTTCACAATAAAAAAAAATCTTTTATTGAACTACTTAAGTAATGTGTCGAAAAAATAATATGCTTTATAGTTTCTTCTCCTTCCTTGAGCGGCCTAAGGACCAACTGGCTAGCGCTCTAGCTATGGTGCTTCAGGTCGAATCCTGGCGGTGGCATGGATGTTTCTAGTGGTTTAGACGTTAAACTAAAGGTTCCAGTCTAATTAACCTAAAGTGTGCGCACAACGACCGTAGAGCGACAAACCAAACCTTCATTGGTGCAGCAACCTCATGGTAGAAAAACGGCCGTCTGCCCACTGGCAGATTCAAAACCAAGAGATGATTTCTTTTTTTTACAGAGTCATTCCTACGCTCTACAGTCATATTTGCCCGGGACCTACAGTTTAAGGGGGGATTCGAGCCACTACGAACATCCATGGCATCGCTGGGACCCTTTGGCGCCGAGTGCCAGAGCGCTAGTCACGGTATCAGGCCCCTTGGTATTCTATTTTTAATAGTGTCTACAACAATTTTGCTGTATTAAATATTTGTTGCGACTCATCCTCAGTGTCCTGCAGGGAGCGACGGACATCCCATGAGTAGTTCTACCATGGATGAAGGGGAAAAGGGCAACTTCCGTTGTGATGGAGAACCCGTAGATTGAAATCAGACTTGGTTCGGAGTCGCTGAAAAAGGAAGGTAGTGACTTCAGGGAGGACTTTTAGAGGGGAACTGTCCCACAATTGTGTATCATATGGGAGAAAATTTTTGAAACTCCCACCAGGTAGAGCGACTCATGAGGCAAGAGGCTGAAACACCATCGTACCTCCTCGATTTTGAAATAGTGTCTACAACAAAGCCGCCAGCGGATGGAACCTCAACCCTAATACTCACCAGCGGTGCACGTTGCCACTGTGCCACGAGTTGGGCATTCAATATTTTATACGTTTATTTAACATTGTCCAAAATTGAATTATAATAGAAAAGATTTGCATTAGCTTTAAAAGTATGCCATTTAAAGTTCATTGTCTAGCAGTGCAGATAACAAACAGCAAAAGTATTTTGATATGAAGGTATTTCAAACGTGATTCATTGCCTGTTAGTAACATGAAGAAACACGGACACTCTATTTTCGAAACCTGTTTAGCAGACACACATTAAACAAACAGTTCTATTGGCTCATGCCATGTTTCAAACATTCCTTTAATAAATGCCTCGCAAACTTTAAATCCACGACGATAGGGCTCCTCATTACCTATTCCGACAATCGCGTGAATAATCGGAACTCCACACTTTTACCACTGTTCTGCGGAAGGGCTGGTTTGTCAACACATCCTTTATCGGGGGCCGCATGTCGTAGCACGTGGATCGGAATGAAGTGCCATCACTCACAGACTGGGATGGCACAACAAAAGAGAGTCGGATGAGAAAAGGTCAGCCAACTCTCATCCTCTCTCAGATTTCTGTATATGTGAAACAGGAGTGCTTAGAGACTGTGAAACAGCTGATTCTGTATCTTCGGGAGAGAAATATTATTTGCTTTTCAATAAAAGTGACTCTGGCATACAATTCTATCTGATTTGGGTTTAATGTTGTCAGAGATATTTGTTAGAAATGAATTAGAGTGTATCGATGTATTTTTATAAAGAGATCGTGAAAGAAATTTTAAATATATATAAAAATCAAATACATATAAAAATTAAGTATATATAAATATATGCTTTTTTTATAGTTTTATAATTTGTTACAGACCACTTTTGATTTTTTTTAAAAAAAAAAAAAAATCACTAACTGTTCGTCATCCATTTCATTGAAATTATTTGTATGTAGGTTACAATTAGGTTGTTAACCAAAGTAATAGGGCATACTTCTCAAGAATTTCTGAGAAAATAGAATTTGAAAATTTTAATTTATTACCCATAAAATATAGGGGTATTGTTTTGGGAAACTTTCTTGGCCACTTTCAATTTTTTTCAATTTCTTTCACGGGATTTTTATATATAGTTAAATTTCTTTCACGAGCCTTTCTATATGTAATATTTATTTACATTCATTGACGAGCTTTTTATACATAACATGTATATTAACATTTACAAACATTTACATTTTTAATACATGTATTTTATAAGCTATTTTTAAATTTCTTTCATGAGATTTATATATATATATATATATATATTTATTTAATTTTTTCACGAGTTAATAATTATATACTTATATAATTAAATAACGTAGAATTGTTTTAAAAAAGATCCTCTGAGGAAAGCAAAGGAAATTTTATTTCAAAATGAAAATGAGATTTTTTTAGTTGAAGAAAATCTCTTGGAATTCTATAGTTTATTTATTTATTTTTAAGATTGCTGTTTTGCGTTTTGTTCTTATATTAAATTCTACATCTTACTGGTAATCTGTATATTGGCCCAGCATATTATATTTTATTACATTTTTTACTTTTTTATATTGTTAAAAAGCGCAGATCTCTAAAGCGACTTCATTGCGTTGTGATTAAAGCCGTGAACTGCCAGTCCCTTTTTTTTTTAGTTCTTAAACTATACTTAATGTGCAACAAATTGACATAAATTAATAAGTTCACTGCCCAAAACAATTAGGAGATAATGTGAGTTCGGTACGAAATAACCTTATAATTGACAATTTTTTAACAAAAATGAAATAGAAGAGGTTAAAAAAGAAGATTATATCGTTTACAAAATTAGGAATATGCAAATTTTGTCTGTGATGTCGAAAACTATGTGTTTTATGTAAGAGGCTAAAAGCAGCATCTCTTCTGTAGGGAGCAAACTTAAAAAAAAAAAAATTAACAGGCGTTAAATGTTTTGTAACAGTGACTACAATGTTTCAGCTAGATGACTTAGCTGAATCGTTAGCCTGGAGGGTCATTCGTCGTTGAGGAGGGTCAAACTTTTGTTTTAGAGGCTTTAGGAAAGAATTTTTATAACGAAGAGAAAGATTTAATTAGTTTTCGTTTGGTTGGGTTTTATTCATTATATACTGTCAGAAAAATAGCAAATTAGTAAACTAATGAATATAAAGGGGCCCTAATGGCGGAGTGATCAGCGCTCTGGTGCCACAGGCCCCGGCGGTGTCTTGGATGTTTTTAATGATTCGAAATCCGCTTTAAACCGTAGGTCCCGGTCTAATAGGACTGTAGAGCATTGGGCGTAGGACTAACAATTCCACCGCGTAAAGAGAAAACATCTTCTGCCACCAAATCTGCCAGTAGGCAGATGGTCTTGACCCACTATGAGGTTGTTGCGCCACTGAAGAAAAATTAATATATAAACAAAAATGTATTGCCCATATATGCAGTAATTAATGGCAAACAATGAACATTTAAAACAGAGATACATACTGCAGTTCTCACCGTGTGGTATTTGAACATTCACCAGAATAATTTTTTAAAACTTCTAATTTTTTTTTGTTAGAAATTTTGAAATCTTAAACAAACAGAATCTTCTTTAATTTCTAATTAAATTCTAATTTTGAAGGTAAGATTAGAATGAATTTATTAATTAATATATTATTTATTATTATTATATTTATTTATTACATATTATTTATTTAATTATTTTGTTTTTAGGTTTCCTCACTGATGAATTTTATGCATTTTTTCAGTGAGGAAACCTAAGAACTTTCGGCACTACGGCATCGTCTAATAATTCCGAAAAAAGGGGTTTCTTTAAAAATAACTTGAATTAAAATAATAATCATTAATAAAGGCTAATAAATTGCTTGAATTATCAATAAAAATTTTTCCCAATCATTTAATTAGTTTGCCCTTTTTCTTCTACAAGACGCTATGGACAGTTTTAGAAAACAAATAGCAATAAAATAAAAAGAATACTAAAAACAAAGATTTCTTTAAAAAAAAAAAAAAAAAAGGCCGTCGATGGGAAGTAGGTCAGGGCAGGCTTTCTTGGAGATTCCCGTCTGATTCCCCGGCTATCTGGGTCGACAGGGGAATAAAAAAGAACCGCTCACCTTTAGGAAGATTCACTTTTTAACTATTTTCTAATAGCATTTTAAGCAGGTCATCCCATTTCCGCTATCGACACAAACGAGTAGCAAGTCTTAGAAGTAATGGCTGGAACCCTGAACATAAGTAACATTGTTAATTTAAAGTTTACCTACCTTTTAACCTTGATGTTATATGCATATACATAAGAGGTCGCGGACTTACCATGGACATGTTAAAGACCTTCGGAGATGGAGCCGGTGGATGGGGCCAGTGGTCTCCAAAGTGGGTGGGTACTTGGGTGTACGCCAAAGAAGTAGGGTCATGACCACTTTTGAGTGTATGGTTCGGCTTACGTTAAATTCTAATTAAAAATGTAAAATTTTCATTTAATTTAAATGATGCAAAAATAAATAATAAATAATTTATTTTTCCACTACACACACATACGTCCTTCCCTCTGGACAAGGCCCGTGATGAGGATTGAAGGTTGTCTCCTCACACTGAGTCACAACTGATCAGTTGTTCCAAATCAAATGAGTATTTCTTAATTGGACTGTATAATAAGTCCCTCTACTGTCGCAAGCACACTCACGTTTGAGAGAGTGTCTTTAAATGTGTGAGTCTGTGAACTTTACCTTTGCTTTGCCATTAAATAAATCACTGTACAAAAACGCCTGCATAGGGACGGCGGTAATACAGCCTTTATTCCCAGGTAAATTCTTATCTTGATTCACTTTGGCCAACTGTTCAGCAACAGATATCATTATAGAGTTTCAGAAACACTCAGCTGGAAACCAAGTCCGTGAAAGCTTATATATAAACATATATATTTTGGAATCAGTTTTGGTTGAAGATCGAACAAAGATTCCACAAGTTCAATTGTATATCAAATGTACATACCAGGTCAATCCACCCCATATATGAAAATTAAAAAGACATTTAATTATTACTTCAAAATGCATATATCAAACAAAAATAAATATTATATCGTAATCCTTTTTTTTTTTTCTAATGCAGCTGGTAAAGCCTTAGGCAGCTTGATCTTGGATGCCTTAAGGCCAACGCTGCACAGACATTACTCACTTTGCATTATCCATGGGGGCGTATAACTTGAATATAAGCCACGGAGTAACAAAGCCCTCACAACGCTCTACGATCCTATTAGGACCAGGATCTACGGTTTAAAGTGCATTCCGAACCACTACACACATCCATGGCAGAACCGGGATTCGAACCCGAAACCTGTGCTACCGAGCGCCAGAACGCTAGCCACTCGGCCATTCAGGCCCATATAAACATATATGAAACTATTATGAAAAGTTTCTTGCATATTACTCATGAAAATTTATAACAAACACAAAATAAAATTTATGTCGACGCGACACTTGGAACCAATACTGTTCCAGATGCCCGTGGAAGATATCGTCACCAGAATTGTGGATGCCAGGAATATCGTCACCAGAATTGTGGGCAGGATAAATACGACAACAGGAATCTTCGAGAGGGAGAGCTTATAACAGTCTTTTATTTACTGGTTTGAATTGCGCAAGGTATATCTATTGCACCTTATAACTTTTAATCTCTGATTTTATTGATTGTTTAAAAAAACTTAAATTTAGAATCCAAAATTTAAGTTAAAATTTTTCTTTTGAAATTTTAAACTTAGTCATCGATATGCTAGTCATTTTCTCTTATGTATTGATTGTTTATCATTTAAAAAAATTGGTTTGATGTTGATTTTCCAAATTCAATGCAATTAGTCTTATTATTTTGATATCAATATCAGTTAGAATAATATTTAAATATATTTTCAACAGTTTGCTTGATTCCCATTCGTCATAATACAAAAAGTTAAAGATATATGCTACTTAGCAGGAAAAGATATCTACTACTTTACCAGTAAAGATATCTTCCATTCACCAGTTAAAGATTTCTACTACCTTTATAATTTATATCAAGAAAAATAATATTTTTATCATGTAAATTTCAAAGAAATTTAAACATTTTAAAAAATAACATTGATATGATTATTGGAATATTTTTAATATATATTAAATAATATGATTAATTTCAGTTTTACTTTTAAATACACTCATGTCCATAAATTAAAGGATAATGAAGTTCAGGCAAAGATGCTATATGTTTGACATAAAAAAAGGTTAATGAAAATTGCGATTTTTACTCCCTGGAGCAAATTTCAAAAAAGAACCTATTTACAAAAACAGTATAACATGGTTAGTATGATGGTTAATATGGAGTATGTCTCCCGGACGATGCAATACAGGCCTTACAACGCCTAGCATGCTGAGTATCAAATTATCAATCTGATCTTGGGGAATATTACACCACTTATCAAGCAATGCCCTCCGAAGTTCCGGTGGGACAGGTGGGAGGGGTTGACGGGCTGCAATTCGTCGGCCAAGCATATCCCACACATGCTCTATTGAATTCAAGTCCGGTGAGTATGCTGGGCCAATCCATACGGGTGATATCCTCCAATTGAAGGCATTCGTCTACAATGTTTGCACGGTGAGGACGGGCGTTGTCATCCATAAATAGAAATTCAGCACCCATGGCGCCCCGAAACAAACGTACATGTTGTTCCAGAATGACATCCCGAGAGATGTGGCTTGTCATCGTTACACTCTGAACATGCAGGTCAGTTCTGGAACCAAGAATAATTTCTCCCAAACGAGCCATCCTGCACCACCGTAACGGTGTCTTTCAATGGTGTTCTCTTGGTGGTAACGGGTACCTGGCGCTCTCCATATGAAAGTCCGGCAAGAATCAGACTGCAAACTAAACCTGGACTCGTCGGAAAACATCACACCAGACCACTGTTGCGGTGTCCACAATGCATGCTCTCTACTCCAGGTTAATCGCAGGCGACAGTGAGTTGCAGTAAGTGGAACATCTGACAGGCCTACGAGCATATAGACCAATGTGCCCTAAGCGTCTGTACACGGTCTGCCTTGAAACTGTCGTACCGGTAGCTGAAGAGAGCTGACGAGACAGGTCTGATGCTGGGCCCGTCTGTTTCTTTTGGCAGTAACTGCTAAATACCGGTCCTCATTCGGCGTTGTAACTCGGGGGCGACCTGTGCTGTAACATCTACTCACATTACCATCATCTTGAATCGTTGCCAAAGCCTGGAGATGACACTCTGGGCGATTCCAAGTTCCTCGGATACTTCCAGCTGGGTACGTCCACATTCCAGTCGTCCAATAATTCTACCACGCAAAAATCATCCAATGCTTCTTTGTGCCATAACTATGCGGTTATTGCACTGAAAGGCTTTTAAAGCGCTTAGAACAATTTTACTTTTTGCCACCTTCCTTATATACCCTCTCTACTCTCGTCATTGTGACGTACTATCCACGCCATCTGGTGGTTTCTCCTGTAATTTGCATATTCTTCTTCAAGATGTGTGTGATAATTCTACAGGTGAAATTTTTATTTTTGAGTTCAATTTCTGTGTGATTCTGAATTATCCTTAATTTATGGACTTGAGTGTAGAAATCTGACTTCACTTCGAGTCGGCGAAGAATAAGGGCAGTACCTTTAGGGGAACTACCCTCGCATTTGCGTGCATCGTATGGGAGAAAACTTGGAAAACAAGACAAGATACTGAACATCACACCGCCATCGAGTCTTCTCACTGTTGAAAACTTGTTGTTTCAACAATGAGCCCATTGGGAATATCGTTTATCTTTATGGATATTAGCTTCTCTCTCATATTGATAGCGTAGTTTATGAATACCCAGTCTCGATTAATCTGATATCAATTTTTCAGAATACAAATATTTCACGATTTGTGCTCGGGATGAAAATAAATCAAAATCTAATTATTTTCATCATATTTTTCTCTATATGTTAATAAATAATTTTGCTATTCAAGATGCGAAAGAAGCTTTATATGAAAAATCATTGTAAAAGTTTATTCAGTAAAATAAATTTTAAACCCTAAAAAATGTCTAAGGAAAAATATTTATTAATGTATGCTGTGTTTTTCATGCAAATTATTCACAAAGTATTCATGATTTATCATATTTGTGGAAAGTATACATTTTAGAAAACTTTTTAATACACTAACCAGTAAACGTGTCCTGTTTTGTTAGTTTTAAATAATAAAACGTATCAATGTATATTAATGGGTAGATTTTAACACAAAATAAAAATTATCCAATTTATTTTGAAGTATGTAAATAGTTTTTATTAATTACAATTTTAAAAATTTCTGGCTTTCAAAATCGATTCAAAATACAGAAATACCATTTCATTTTTTGTACACGAATTTTTTTACGGGGAATATTTTGGAAATTTCAGCCTAATTAAAAGTCCTTTTCGAAAGAAAAAAAGGAAAAAACATCAAACAGTATTTCAAGTTTTGCTATAAATTGCCTGAAACAAATTATGCGTCTTTGAATCAAATGCGTTACTTTCGCCAACTATCAAGTACTACTGATATCGACGGTTGGGTTATTACTCATACAAAAGCAAAACCTCTAGTTTAGTTTAAAAGGGTAGACAGATGCTTCCGTCAGCATAAAACTTTCTAGAAAGAAAAATGTTTTGCTCCTTTTGTGAGAAAATGTGAATCAATTCTCCTTCCAGAAGTTTCATAATAGAGGAAATTCAGTTTATTTTATTCTTGTGCGGGTATATGAAAAGCCAGCACGTTGAGATACATATGGCGTGTGCATTTTATTTGTTAATTTATTAGCTATTTACATGATAAGTTTCTTTTCAAATAAATCAATTTGTACAACCAGTTCTGACATACGT